>JAOTRH010120147.1:0-46765 GCA_034768845.1 Heliamphora exappendiculata
CATCACAAATATAAATATGAAACCACGAATGCAAAAATATCTCAAATATTTCTCATTAATATGCCAGGGATCAAGAAAAAAACTTTAAAAGCATGGCTTTTCAGTATACATTCCTAGCATTAGGTACATAAAATTAATATTTTATGCAATTAAATACACAAAAATGCACAAAAAATACCATTTAAAACCCTAATTAATTACCAAAATAGCTTTTTAGTCTCCCAAACAGCTCCAGCCATATCCCACCAACAAAGACTGTGATATATCTCTCTGAAATAACTCCCACCACTCCATGCAACCAATGGGGACTAAGAAAAAATTAAATTTTAAATTTTACGTAATAATTAATCCTCCACTATAATTTTTCTATAAAAACAAGACATAAACACACCTTCTCCTATATGCATATTCGGCTGAGAGGGTGAGAGAGTGAGGGACCAAAATTCTCTAAGTGTTTTGAAAGAATAAGGAAAGAAGAAGAAAGAAGAAAAGAAGAGAAAGGAAGAACGGCTCAATGAATGTGCTATAAAACTAAGTTCATATCTCCTTCACCTATTTGAGCTTCAAATAAGGTAAGCAACTCCCTCAAACCCTCTGATGTTCTACCCCAAGATAACCCTCAATCCATCTCTATAACAAACCCTAAAAAGATAAAACAAGAAATGAGTCAAAAAGGCATCGTAGGAGAGATTTAGGGACTGTTTATGTATGAGTAAGCTTTGTATGTATTTGTATGTGTGTATCTTTGAGTTTTAGGTTAAAAACATATTCTGGAATTATTATTTGTGTAAATTTATAACATGCATGCAAGGAAAACATTTCAAAAATACGCGCAATATAAGCTAAGTAACCAAAACCCTAAGTAGCCTGATTTTCTGGACTTATTCTTTTTCTGCCATCGACTTTAAATAATCATAACTAAATATATAAAAATGATATTAAAGTGATTGTTTTGTCCAGATCTATATTTTTGAGTTATCTTTCATAAAAAATTAGGTTGAAGTGATTTCGTTGGGTAGAACTCCAGATATCTAATTTTTTTCAAAAAATATCAGTTCTTGACCACTCTGAGTTGTAGACCTAAAAACCCTAAGTTAAAATGAGAACCGAGCTTAGGTCAAAACATGAAACTTATAGAGGACGCATTTATCTTTCTGTCCACAAAACAATGAGCCAAAATAGGAGTCTTAATGGGTCAAAACACTTCTCAAAGTCACTGTTGAGGTTGAGTGACTGACAGACCTCTCTGTCACACCTTTTTGTGAGACTTAAAACCTAACTTTTTATAAACCAAATCAAGAAGTGGTAAACATGAACTTTGTAGCTAACATATTAAACTTGTAACTTAGCAAAAATTAGCACAAAATACCCTTATATGATACCTCAAAGGTTTTAAATATTCTCTGTTAAAAACACACTCTGCAAACCCTTTTCAGGCTGACTGAACCCATTTTATAAATTGGTCCAAAATCTCAAACTTTTTTCAGATAACTTACGCTATCTCAAAACATGAAGTTTGTAGGGGACACCTTAAAATAAAACCCCACCAAATATCAGATGCATAGACCTTGAATTGATACTCCAAAACAGTGGCCTACAGAAGCTCAATTCTTAGGTATTTCTCTATAAATTGCTGAACCATTTTTGCTTAAATAAAATAAATGACCTATTTACTTTATGAATTGACCTTAGTGATAAACATGAAAGTTATAAAAAATATTTTTATATAATTAGTGTTAAAATTTCAGAAATTAAATCAATGCCTAAGTATTTCAAAACGATGTCGCAACCTTAAAACTAGCAATTAAAACTTGTATCTAAAATTTGCTAAGTGTTTGAGTAGTGTGTGGCTTATGAGACTTGAGTATGTAAATCCTATATGAACTTTGTGAGTAATTAGTGTTTAAAAATAATAATTTTAACAAGATGAACTCATGCCAATGGTTCGAGTCTATGTTGCTTAAGTTGTGGTTATGTTTCACACGCTTATACTTAATACTTTAGCAAGTTGTACCATGTGCCATGTCATGTTTATGTACCATGCAACGATTAATTATACATGAGAAGCATATTGCACGTCATGGGCATTTTTCCATTTCATCTTTGGTTATCGGAGTCCCCTTCGTATCTTTTAATTTGGTTGGGTGACATGGAAATCAATTATTCAGTAGTTGTGGATCTAGAGCGTCCCTGGTTGCCAGATGTGATATTAAATTAGATATTTTTATTATAAAAAGAAGGTTTAGACACCATGGGTTCGTCACTAGTTTTAATTTAGACTTTGGGTTGTCACCTAATAAGTATCCTTGTTTTCAAGGTGGGACTGATCGACCTGGAATAAGGATGGGTAAAATTGGATAAAGGTCGGTCCCCACACCGTTGCCATTGAGTAAAACAGCTATGGCATAAAGCTCGGCAATAAAAATTTACTATTCGCAACGAGGTGAGGATAAGTTTGGTGATCAAGAGCCATAAAGTCAACTCTGTAATTCCCGGCGTAGAATTCATGATACTGTTCTGGAAGTACTTGGGAATTGGGCATCTGCATTGCATTCATTTGCATCACACACTCATTCTTTTGTTCTTATATATGTGTTCATCCTGTTGAAAATGATAAATGGCCTGTAACTTTGCACTGGGTGCTATACGATATGTATTGGAGAATATCTTGTCGTGAGTTTGTTAGACGTTTTAGGGAATTTGCTTCTAGGCTCCGGCTCATAGCATTTATGCCACGGGTGATGAAGGGGGACTCATTGAGGAAGGCGAATTCATTGAAGGAGAAGAATTTGCAGAAGAGGGAGAGCGACAAGAGCAGGTCGACCCCAACGACGCAGTTTGAAGACGTAGGACGTCTTTTTTTATCTTTTGTTCAATGTTTTCCACGGACATGATGTAACTTTTGTTAAGTTTTCTGGATGACTATACTTATTAAGTATTTTGAACAATTTTGGAACTATTAATGATGAAGTAATTATCATATGTATCTATGAATGTTCGGCTAGAATATGTTCTTTATTTATAGTTACGTATGTCCCGACATGCCCAGGGAACGGGGTGTCACATTTCTACCATTCCATAGCTCATAATGAGTTCTATTTAAATGCTATCTTTTGAAAACTTAGTTCATTACATAGCAAGCAGTATTAGCTGTCTCGGTCCAAAAATACTTAGGAATTTTGTATTCATTTAACATAGAACGTGTCATTTCTTGTACAGGTCTGTTTTTTCTCTCAACAATCCCATTTTGTTGAGGAGTTCGAGGTGCAGAGAAATTGTGAGAAATACCATTTTGGCCACAAAAGTTTTTAACATCTTTGTTTTTAAATTCTCTTCCTCTATCACTACGAATGTGTAGAATGGAATAGCCCTTTTCATTTTGAATTTTCTTACAAAATTTAACTAACACATGACATACTTCATCTTTTGTTGCAAGAAATAAAACCCATGTATATCGTGAAAAATCATCAACAATAACGAAACAGTATACTTTTTCTCTAAAACTATGGGGTTTCATAGGACCAAATAAATCAAGATGAAGTAATTGCAGTGGCCTATTTGTAAAAATTTATTGCTTCTTTTTTAAACTAGTTTTGTCTTGCTTACCAAATTGACAAGCATCACAAACTTTATTTTTAATGAATTTCGTCTTAGGTAAGCCTTTGACCAAATCTTTCTTGACCAGTTCGGATAGGAGATCCATGCTAGCATGGCGTAGCCTCCTATGCCATAACCAACTAGTTTCATTTACCACAGAAAGACTGTGAGGCCCTGACCCTTTTTTTCGACATTTTTGGGCGCGCGTTACGTATTTTAGTTTTTACATCTTTATATGCTTTTAGATGCATAATCGGGGTTAGATATATATGCGGGGTAGGTTCCCGGGGCCCATGGGGTGTTACGGTGTAAATTTTAAAAAAAAATATTTTGTGGCCTATAAATATCTTGATTTAGATATTTTGAAAAAGATATTTTTTTGAAAACTTGGGGGCTAAGTTTTCTTTTTCCTCTCACCGGAAACTGTTCTTTCTCTCTAGATTCTCGGGGGCTCGAGGCTCAACTTTCGACGATCAGACAGTAGATTCTTAGTTTCCTTGTGGTGGGCTACGCTTTCATCCGACAGAATTTCATTTCGGTGAAGTTTATTTTTGCACGTGGTTCGAGTCGTCGAGTTTTGAACTCGTCGAGGTAGGATCCTAGACTCTTATGTTTTATAAGGGTGCTATGTGAAATTTGGTGTGTTTTTACCGTACAAAAATGCATAAAAAGTTGATTTATGTTTTGATAAATCAGTTTATAAGTTGGGTTTTGGGTTTAAAACCTATTTTTGGTTGATTTCATGGATGAAATCGGGTGTTGAGTGTTCCTTTCGATGATTTGATGTTAGGCTTGGGCGTGGGTATGTCCATGGGTTGTTAAAGGAGTGTTTGGATGGTTTAATTTGGGATTGAGAAGCTTATTATGTTGCTAGGGTTTTCTTTCCGTCGTTGCCCTGTTCCATGGTTGAAAAATCTATTTCTATTGCGTTTGTGTCGACACCTCTGTTGTTTGTGTCAACACAATTTTCTTCTGTTTGGGCTGTCTTTGTCTCGGTTGTTTTGTGTCGACACATTTTTTGTTTGTGTCGACACCTTTGTATCAACACTTTCGCTGCTGGTGTCTACCCTTTTTCCTTCTGTTGAAGTTGAGCAATCTGTTGTTGTTTGTGTCGACACCAATGATCTTTGTGTCGACACCTCCTCTATTTTGTGTCCACATATTTTCTGTTCGTGTCGATCCTTTTCTGTTTGTGTCGACCCTTTTTCCCTTGGTCGTGTTGCGGCCTTTGGGGTTTCTTTTGGCCATGTTGGGCTTGTGGGGGTTTTCAATTGGTCTCCTATGGTATTCAATTGATTAATTATGGAATTAGTCAATTCAAATACTTGTGGATTCTTTTTGGGATTCGGTTGGTCGTGTGGTGGTTTCAGGGTTTGGGTCGTCTTCCCGGGTGTTGTTTGATGCCATCCTTGGGTGATGTACATGGTAGATGAGAGTCGTGGGGGCACAGTTGAGTGTGTTGTGGTTGCATGCGAAGCATATTAAGGCCCTTGATCCTTGGGAGAAAAAAGGGGTGTCTATAACCTCGTGGTTTGAGGGGTTTAGCGTAGACCTTCGGGTTAAGCTTGGTTTTAGTAGGTTGTTGG
Source organism: Heliamphora exappendiculata (assembly GCA_034768845.1). Lineage (NCBI taxonomy): Eukaryota > Viridiplantae > Streptophyta > Magnoliopsida > Ericales > Sarraceniaceae > Heliamphora > Heliamphora exappendiculata. The sequence continues at coordinate 5,184 of JAOTRH010120147.1, forward strand.
TAATCCCTGAGTGGATCTCGGGTTATATGGCAGGTGGCGTCATGATGTATTGTTATACATGGTTATGTGTATTTATCACTCAGCTTCATTTATGTACAGAATATGTAAGTTGATTACATAGACATTGATATCGTTGTGTATGATGTGGATATGCTTTAAAACCTAGAGTTTTATAGGCATGTGATGTGGTATGTGATACGTAGTGGTAGTACGTGGTTATGCATTAATTCCTGATTTAGGTTTGCATGGATATGAACGGTATGGTGCATTAATGGGGTGGTGGCCCGTCAGTGGAAGTCCGAGATGGCACGTCTATTGGGTAGCGACCCGTCGGTGAAAGTCCGAGAAGACGCTTGGATTGGGTAGCGACCCGTCGATGAAAGTCTGAGAAGACGTATTAATTAGGTAGTGGTCAGTCGATGAAAGTCTGAGAAGACGCATTGATTGGGCGGCGGTCAGTCGGTGAAAGTCCGAGAAAGTGCTTTGATCATGGCTTGCATGAACTGCATTATGGGACGGATCGACCAGTTTTCAAATTGTTTTAAGAGTCGTGTGAATCACGTTCTAAAAATCCTTTTTCAACTATTTTCTAGACTCATGTGTGCGAGTCAAATCATGGTTTATATCCTCACTTTTCCTTGCATGTAAAAATTATTTTCAAGGCTTGGAAGAGAGTCAAAAACTACACTTCGATTTCCTAGCAAGTTTTGTTTATATTGCATGCTTGTCTCGTTTCTGCTGAGCCTTAGCTCACGGTGTGGGATAAAATATTTTCAGGTACCGATCACAAGTGCTGATTCAGAGTTGCTAGAAAGGTGGAAGAGTTGTAGTCTTTCTTTTTGTTCTTTTTGTTACATGTATGTTGTAACATCTTTTCTCGGCGTTGGAGCCTTGTAATGTTGCCATTTGGCATATATATATAATACATGTATGATTTATTTTGAGAGTGTATTCTCGGTTGGGTTTTATGTTTGGTTGTCGTGGGTGTTTCACGTGACTTGGAGTTTGGGACGTGACAAAAACACTTAACATTTTGAGAATTTAGGTTTCAAAATCAATAGTATAAACATTTTCAAATCTCTTTGCAACAAATAAGATTTTATTATTTTCTTTGTTTTCAACAACACATGTGTCATGCAAAAATTTTACACTATAACCTTTGTCACATAAGTGACTAATACTAAGGAGATTATATTTGAGACCATCGACAAGGAGCACATTATCAACAGATAGGGAAGAATCATTACTGACCTTACCAATACCAATAATTTTACCTCTTGCGTTGTCTCCAAATGTTACATGTCCTCAATCCTTAGGTGTTGAGGGTAAGAACTTAGTTTTTGTCGCCCGTCATATGTCTTGAGTATCCACCATCCAAATACCACCTTTCTTTTGATGATGAGGATCTCAAGCATACCTACAAAACAATTCAAGTGATTTTCTTTGGTACCCAAATCTTTTTGGGTCCTATTGGATTAGTATCTTTTATTCTCCAAACTATTTTTGTGATTCCATTTTTTTTTTTTAGTGAGCAATCAAATTTAATATATTCCTTTCTTTTTCATTGAAAACAGGTTATATTTTCATAAGCATTTTTAGAAAATGTGTTTGCAAAACTTTTTGACTATTTTACAAAATAATTTTTGAATTTAAGTTTTACTTCTCCATTGTATCCAATTCCTTATTTATTTAATGATCTTCTTTGTGATCCTAAAAGCTTTTCAAAATTCTCTTTTCCATTTGTGAATTTGTAGATGATTTTTGAATAATCTTCTACTTTTCTTTTTAGTTCATAGGATACATCATTTTTAATATTTTTTCCTTTTAAGTTCATAAGTTCTTTTCTTAACCTATCATTTTCTTTTGTTAAGTTTGAAATCTCATTTTCAGAAATTTTTGTTAATCTATCAAATTTGACTCTTAAAATAAGGTTTTCTTTTTCCAAAGTTTCAATTTTTAAATCATGCTCCTTAGAAATATTTTCTTTTTCAATTTTTGCATTTTCATTTGAAGTTTTAAGTCCTCGATTTCTTGAGAAAAACTTCTATTTTCATTTTTCAGTTTTAAAATTTTCTTTTTCAATTTCAAAAAGACTTTTACGTAAATTAAATATTTTATTTTTTAGATCATCGTATGATGGCATAGAATAAGAAGAGCAAGAAAAATTGCAAGAGTTGGATTGAGAGTTTACCTCTTCGCCTATGCTTTCCATTAAGCGGAAATTTTCCATTTCTTCATCACTTGAGCTAGAGTTTGACTCGTTTGAATCTGAGTCATCCCACGTGGTTGCTTTCATGACTTTCTTTTTCTTCTTTGAGTTCTTTTTGAGTAAAAGACATTCCGGCATGATATGCCCGGTCTTATTGCAGTTGTAGCAAGTGGATGGTTCTTTCTTGAGATCTCGTTTGCTTGAGTCTCTTTTGTCAAATTTTGTACATCAGAATCTCCTTGAGATTTTTTTGTCTCTTTTGGGGAACTTCCCGAATCTTCTTGTGATGAGGGCCGTGTCATCATCATTGATATCCTCGTCTTCATCACTTGAGCTTTCTTTTGATACTTTGAGGGCAATAGACTTTTTGGCTTTGCTTTGTTCGTTGACTCTTTCATTTATCTTGAGCTCATAGGTCAATAGTCAACCAATAAGTTCTTCCAAGGTCATCACCCTTAGATTCCTCACCTCGAATATTGCTGTAGCCTTAGCTTCCCATATGGTTAGCAATGCTTTGAGAACTTTTCTTAGTAACTCATAGAATTGGTAAGTTTTTCCAAGTGCATTTAGAGAATTAATAATATGAGTAAAACAAGTGTACATGTTAGATATTGTTTCATCTTTATGCATCTTAAAGTTTTCATATTCACTAATTAATCTATCATCCTAGAATCTATTACATCTTGTGTGCCTTCATAAGTTACTTCTAATTTTTTTCATATTTTTTTTGCACTTTTACGGGTCATTATTCTATTATATTCATTTGTATCTATAGCACAATATAATCTATTCATATCACTAGAGTTCATTTGCAATTGTTTTACGTCATTTTTATTTATTTCTTCTTCTAATTTAGGAATCTCTTTACCTTCTACAGTTTTAGTGGGAATGAAGTTAACTTGCATGATTACCCTCCATGCTCTCCAATTCATAGTTTGAATAAATATTCTCATTATTTACTTTCAAAAGTTGTAGTTTACACCACTAAAGATTGGAGGTCGTGTGGAGACTGACCTTCTCCAAAAAAGAATACACCAATACCTGCCATTTGATTTTCTTCACAAAAACTTGTTAAGAATAATGTGATAGGCTCTGATACCAATTAATGTTACGTGTGTAATTCCAAGAGGGGGGTGAATTAGGTATTTAAAATTTTAAATTAAAAATACAAGTATATGATCTTTAGTTCACAAAAATATTACTTATTTAAATTACAAGTAAATTTGTTTTAAACATATAAGCAAAAACTTTGTGTTGAAATATTTAAGAACAAGTGTAGACAAAGCTTCTTGTTAATCAAATACAACACTATTAGTTTTAACATTTTAAAGTATAGCTTTTAAGTTTAATATGTTTTTAATATGACTTTTAAAATTCAAACACAAGTATATTTGAAATAAACAATAAAAAGATTTAAGCACAAAGAAATATGCTAATTCTTAAAGTCCTTTTAGTTTGAACGAAATAAAACTTAAAACTTCTTTGAAGAACTTAAAGCTCAAATATAGCTTGCAAGAAAACTTTTAAATATATCCCCCTTTTGATTAAAGTACATGACTAATATTAATATGTAAGTTTAGCTTCTTGTATGAAGATTAAAACATAAATAAACAAAACCCTTTTATTAGACGAATCAAAGTGTGAGTATAAAGATAAGTTAAAACTTTTTGATTACTAGATTCAATACTTTTCTTATCTTAAGAAATGATGATACAAGAACAAAAATAGTTATGCAACAAAAAATAATAGTACGATAAAGAAAATATAAAGTAAAGCAAGAATGAGGATGACACCAGAATTTTTACAAGGTTTGGTGCAACGGCTTACGTCCTTATCTCAAGCCAACCGCTATGAGGATTTTTACTACCTCTCCTTCAATAGGCGGAGGAGCCTCTCTCCTTATTTTAGGTGGAGTAGCCTCTCTTGAGAATGTATCCTTCTCAAGTAATCCTAATCCTTGTAGGCGGATTAGCCTCTCTTTGAAAAATGCCTTTCTCAATCACAAATAAGAAATAGGAATGATAAGAGTGTACAAAGAACGCTCCTTGGATGAGTAAGTAAGTGCAAAATAATGAACGCTCTAAAACTCACTTCTCAATAGAGTATGATTATGAAGCTCAATGAGAATTCTAAATGATTTTTCTCTCAAAATGTGTATAAAAAACTCAAGAATTGAATAGCAATGAAGTAATAGAGTAAGAGGTGTTTGAGAGGCTTTGGATGATTGAAACACTAGCACAAGATATCTATTTATGCGCTCCAGAAATCAACTAGCCGTTGGGCTAAATATAGAATTGTCAAACTAGCCATTTTTTAGAAAAATTTGATTTTTAAGCTATTCGATCGACTGAACTTAACTTCAGTTAACTCGACCTGAAGTTCGGTCGACTGAACTGATGTATGGATCAGAAAAACAATTTTTGCTAGCCCATTCAGTCGACTGGTTATAGTGCCTCAGTCGACTAAATCATTAAAAATCTAGATTTTCATTTTCAAAAAAATTTTGATCATTTTTAGGATTCCTATGAGCTTCAAAGTAATAATCAAGAGATAATGAGAATGTACAATGATCCTAACATGATGAAATTTATAACATGTTCTTCAAGTCTTCAATGTCTCAATCCTTTTTACATTTGTTCTACAAAAACTTGTCGCCAAATAATCTTGATTTGGAATTATGCGTCATGGCTTCCATTGTATATCCTGAATTGTGCTAAGTGTATATTTCTTGTAACCAAACTCATTTTGCACAATTAGATATATAAGTTTCTTTTCATCAAAATTCGATTATTGAAACCTTGTTAGGCCAACATTCTTCACTACCATTTTTACTTGCTCCTTCTCAGTAGATCGGCTTATCATTTTGACTTCCTTAGCCCTCTATTGGGTCAAGAACAGGACAAAAGATTCTTTGGCCTCCTGTCGGGTTGTCTCAAGTTCTCGGGGGGTGACATCGAGCAGGATGTTGTAGTTATACTGATTGACAAATGAGGTTGCAATGTCCTCCTATGTCCTCCTTTTTGCAGCATATAAAGACAGAAACCATTTTTATGCGGCTCCTAGCAACGATGGCTGAAAAAGCTGAGCTTTCAACTGATCACTGATACCCATTGATGACAAAGTTACCCCATACACTCGCAAAGGGATCCTCAGCTCCCCGGTCTCGTCAAACTTCTCCATATCGAGAATTTTGAATTTCTCGGGCAACTTAGCACCGGGGAATAAGTAGAGTCCTTCGACATCTAGCATGTTGTCCTCACCCCCTCAGGCTTTCCTCAAAATCTTCTCCAATTTGTCAACCTTATCAGACAATATCGACTCCTTGGTGGCCAAAATTTCTGGCTGGACGGGGTATACAATTGCTGGTTGGGCCCGTTCAAGTCCCACATTATCATCCCAAATGTTATCTGCTATACCATCTTTAGGGTCATTCAGAACAATCACATTGAGGTCTGCAACCCGGGTCTATAAAGCTTGGATCTGAGCCTAACACTGAGTTTGGATCCTAGCCTAATTCGTTACAGCAGTACTAACTCCTTCGACTGTCTGTTACAATTCCAGAATTATCCTCATCATATCAGCCATGGTCAGTTCTGGGTCTGCCATTGGCAATCTGAATTGATTGGTACATCTGAGTCTTCCTCTCAGAGATCGAGCCTAAGTACGTATAGGTTCTTCTTTTCTCGGTGCTATTATCTCAGGTTTCTAAATTGGAACGGCTCACGTAAATTGGAAAACTCGTTAGCCGGGCCTAAACTCAAAATAACTCACGCACTTCGATGGATCAAGAGGACGAAAACTAACCGTAAACGAGGTGCTAACTATACAAACAAAAGCACCTATAAAAAGGAAAATCACAAAACCCAAAAAGATTTATTGATTCTAAAAAAGGGGTTCTAAGAATCTATATGCATATGAAAAGGCTGGTAGGTCTTCACTCAGTTTACTTTCTGAATAGAGTTAAGAATATACCTCCTAATGCCAAGAATGGTGCAAGGTATGATCAAATAGTACGCAATAACTCTTTTGCCACATCTATGGAAGCATGTGGCCAAAAAGCAAGTTGGCTTTCCCGACATAGCCTTGAGACAGTAAACTGACTAGGGTATCGGGTAGGTAGCGCAACGGTTTGAGAACAAAGCACACAAATATGCAAATGTAAATGTGAATATCGATGAAAAGTTTATAACAAGAACCATTGACATTTCAAGTTTAGTCCTCTTGTCATTTTATTTGGAAAATCACTCCCCAGCAGAGTCGTCAGAAAAAGCTGCAGATGTTTTAATGGGAGCACGTGGGGGATGCACTAAATATCTATTATTTTTAGAAAATATTCTTTTTTCTTTTCCTTTTTAAAACAAAAATCCAATATATCTAAGCATCCTTTTTGAAAAATGGAGTTGCCACTTGATTTTTGAGAAAAACTAAGAAAAACAAAAAGAAGGCTGCGAGTCTCTTAAAAAAGTAACCAGGGAAAAAGAGTGTTCAGGAGCTAGAGTACGAAAATGGAAGATGTTAGGCACCCTTTTCGCCCAACCATGAGGTTGGCCTTTATTTTGTCAATGTTGATTCTTGTTATAAACTTTTTAAAGGTAACATATATAGAATAGGAGGTTAAAGAGAGTTCAAAGAAAAGCAAACAATGAAACAAAAATCTAAATACGATCCTAGGGTTATGCAACTTGATTATTATTTCTAGATATGTTACACGTACTATTTGAGTAAACTAAAGCGAAAAATATGTAAATTGTTGGCCTAACAAGGTTTCAACGACCGTTTTGATAATAACAAATCTATCTAATTGTGTAAATTGAAATTATTTACAGAAAATATATGTTTAACACAATTAAAGATACAAAGTGGAAGCCAAGAAACAAATTCAAGTCAAATATGTTGGCAAAAAATTTTTGGAGCAATGCAAAAGATGAGGCATTGAAGACTTAGTTTAAATTTGTATATGTATCAAAATTAGGATCTATGTAAGTTCATAAATCTCATGATCATATCTTTTAAAGCTCATAAAAAATCAAAATTGGACTATAGGGCTCATGCATATTATTTTCCCAAAGGATAAAATGTTTTTATAGCAACCAAAGTTGATTTTAAATTAATAAACATTTTATCAAATAAATCTGCAGTCATTTGAAATATTTTCGTGAAGTAACCAAACTTGAGTTTAAAATGAAAAAACATTTCAACAAGTCAAACTTGTGACTTGAAGATACAAAAATTCATGAAAATCATGTTTCCTTTCAACTCAGTCAACCAATGTACATATTCAATCAACTAAAGGATTGAAAGCTGAACCAGTAAGGTTCAGTCGACTGGATCATTAAAATCAACCTGCTAGGCTAACTTTTTTTTCAAGCTTTTTTGGCTTAAAAGAAAAAAAAAAGGTCCACTGATTTAGGCTAGATAGACTTTTTTCTACTTTTTCTACATGATTTGACATCTACTTTTTTACAAAAAAGCCTAAAAGCTACTTAAAAAGCTAATCCAAACACAGGCACAGTCAACTGGAAACCTATTGGAATTTGAAAAAGCTGAGCCATCATGGTTTAGGCGACTGAAGCATGGAGTTCAGTCGACTAACTTGAACCATTTAAGGTTCAATCGACTGAAAGTAAGCCCTCAATCGACTGACAAGCTACTGAAATTTTGGAGTTGCTTCAAATTGGCACCTCAGTTGACTGACCAAGCCATATCAGTCGACTGACTTATCCTGAAAGTCAAATTTGACTTTAAAACGGCTAGTTTGACTTGAGTTATTAAAATATCTTTTTACCTTTAATAGTTAGCTCAAATTTTTGAGTATAAAAAGACTCCATTATTAGAACTTAAATAATCCAAGAAGTTCTCTAATATTATACTCTCTCATTACTCATTCTTGTACATTCAAATCTCATACTCTTGTTAATTTTTTAGAGAAACACTTAGAAAATCTTTTTGAGTTTCATTTGATATATTTCTTGAAAGTGAACTAATATGCTATAGTGTTATACTCATTTGCTCATTAAAGGAGCCTACTCTTGTACACTTTTTTCATCATATTATTGTTGAGACTTAGTTGTAGCCTTGTTCAAGTGAGGGGATTCACTTGAGTTTAAGAGCTCGTGAGCTCTTGGTGTAAAGGCTTCTCCGCCTTGCGAAGGAGAGATGCATTTTCGCCAATAAGGAGGGAATAGTGAAAATTCTTAAAGCAGGTTGCTTGGGGTAATGACGTAAATCGATGCGCCGAATCTTGTAAAAATCTCGATTTTATTTTCTCTATCCTTCAAACTCTTTATATTTACATTTGATTGAATCTTTGCTTATCCAAATAAGATCAAGTAAAAATATATTGTATGTTTTAAATTGAATATCTCGAAAAAAAAATTTAAATATCCAATTCACCCCCCTCTTATGATCACATTACACTCACATAAATAAGCGATAAACGAACAACTAAGATTCTAAGGGTCATGGGATAGTGTTTCTATCCCTATCATACTGTAAACAGGTTATACAGAATAGCGGAAGAGACTTAAACACCATATTTAAGCTACTGACCAAGTAGAAAACTAGTGGCCGTAGCAACAAACGTCGCGATCGTGAAAAATATAATCACAAAACAGACGGTCGTGACAAACATAGGGTTATCGTGAAAAACAAAATAAAAATACCTAACGTTTGTAACAAATAAATGTCACGACCATGGTTTTTTAGGAGGTATATAAAGGGTATATACATTGCACATGGCTTAAAACAGGCACAAATGAATAAGATATGCTGGACATAGACCACAACCTATTGATTTAGGCTAGATCTACTATCCTTCATCCTCTATGCAAGTAATAACTCCAAACAAAATATATAGGATATCAAAAAGGAATAACATAAAGCCTAATACACATTTACATGCTACTGATCACTCAACAACTACACAGCCGTAACAAAAGGGGATGACGATCGTGACAAATATGATGGAAAAAGAAGGCGGCCGTAATATTTACATAATCTCAAAATCATGTGAATATAAAGGTACATAGAATGGAAACTAAGACCCATTCGGTCAAGGTCATATGTACCATTCAATACCCGACAGAAAGATAGACAGAGGCACCGAAAGAGGAAATATTAACTAAAGCAATAAAAAGATGTACATACTTGAAATAAATAGATAACATAGGGGTTTGAAAAGGGTTTTGTGCATTTTTTGCCTTAGAACAATGTCACGTCCATAACAATACAATATTACGGCCGTCCATATAAAGAGGCATAAATGTAGCGGCGCCTATAAAAAGGACATGGCTGTTACTATGGGTTTAACAGAACACACGACCGTGACATAAGAAAGTTACGGCCGGTTGTTGACACCCCAATTTGACCTCGCCTAATCTTAGGTGAATTCGATGATAAAAACAGCAGGAATAGTGCCTCAATTCGATCCTCGAAAAGCAATCCAAGCTCGGTATTTGAACTCAGAACCTTCAAACCAATGAAATTTTGTCAAATCATCGAAACTTGCTGCCCAAGTAAGGCGACCGCCATGTTCATTTTGATAACTGCCATAGAACCTCTTGGAAACCCTAGCCAAAATTGGTGACCGCCACCTTCCAATATGGCGACCTCCAGATTACATTGTAGCGACCGCCATAGAACTTGTGAAACCTTTCAAACACATGGTGACTGCCAACTTGTATTATGGCGGCTGCCAACTCTAAATGACCCGACATGTCCCTAAAACGTGGAAGTATTTTATTGGCTGAAGAACTCTGTAAGTACTGTACCTCTGGTACGGTTTCGATGACAAACAATTAGAGAGAGGTTTAGTGAGAAAAGCTCTGCCGAATCGCCGAGCAATTCCGAGCTCCAACGTCGAAGCCCTGCTGAAATACCGAGATCCGAACATCCGACGCCTACATTGCAAGCCTCACTTGGATCACCAACCGAGGATTAGACCACCGAGGCACATTCCTCGACTTAAGGATTCTCCGGCAATCTAGGTACCTCGTTTGGATCCCCAATTCTTTTAACTCCATTTCCTCTATTTTGGAGTGATCGAGTTAAAATTCAATTTCAATTCATATTTTCCTTTCATTTACATGGTTAATCCTATTTATTTCATGTAATTTAGTTATTTTCTTTAATTGTTTAGTTATTAATTTTCTCACACTCACACTTAGTACATTGTCATTTTTATTTTTATTCATTAACTAGTGCTAATATTTTTTTTGCAATTACAACTTACTAACGTTGTTAGTTGTTATAAAAAGCACTTATATTGTATAAATGTAATTATCGATATTACATTCATATCCTTCAATTAAAATAATTGTGCGCTTATTTCCTTTTTATCTCTTTCTTTTATATTAGTTTAAAATTCCTTTATTAGTTATTATTTTAATTCTTTAATGTTCCTTTTATTTTCAGCAATAGTTTAATGTTCTCTTTTTATTTACTTATTTTTCTTTTGCTCGCAATGTAGTTTTAATTTTCTTTTAATGCACCTTTTTTTTTTTTCTTTTTTTTTTCTTTTTTTTTCTTGTAATATTAGCTTAATATTCCTTCATTAGCCTTTACTTTTTATTTTTTTTATTTTCTTTCATAGTTTAGTAATTTTCTTTTCTAGCATCTTATTTCTAATTTTTCATGTAATGAAGCGTTATTTTTTTCCTTATAATGTAGTTTTATTTTTCTATTTAATGTTTCATTTCTTATTTTACTTTTCTTTTTATTTTTCTATAATTTTATTTTCTTTTCATAATACATATTCTATCTTTCGTTTTCTTTTATTTTATTAAATCTAAAAATCATAAAAAGTCCTTTAAGCTAATTGTTTTTCTTTTTTTAAATGTAATTCTCTTCTCTTTATTTTCTTTTTGTTTTCTTTTATCTTTTTTAAAGAAAATATAAAAAGTAAATAGTTAGGTTTCTTTTTGTTTTCTTCTATCTCTTTTAAAGAAAATGTAAAAAGTAAATAGTTAGATTTTCTTTTTCATTAGTTTAATGTTCTAACCTTTTTATTTTTAGCATAATTCTTCTTTTGTGAACATTTTTCTTTTCTTTTAAATTTTTAAATTCTCCTTTGTTATAAGGCCTTTATTTTTAGTGTCTTTGTTAGTAAACTCTCTTTTTTTATATAGATTTTATAGGCATCTTTTATTTTATATTTAGTATTAAATATTCACCATATTAATGTTTCTCTAAATGTATGTTTTAATATGCATGTTTTTGATTACTTTGAAATCATGTTTAGGATACTTTAGTTTATTTCTTACTAATAATTCAAGTTTAGGTAATTTTAACAATTTTTAACATATTTTTATTCTTTTATTTGAATCGTGCTAATTTAGGTTGTTTTAATAATATTGCATGCGGGTGTATTCTATGTATCCTCTAGTTAGAAATTGCATACCGTAGGACTTAAGATTTTATCTCTTTATTTATTCAAATTTAGAATGCTATGTACATATGTTATACATTTTTTCTATTTGATTTTGGATGTTCCTTCTTTGCCTCAATTTTTTTTATTTGCAAGCATTTGAGAAATTTTATTAAATAACCAATGATGATTAGTAAAGGCCAACCTTACGGTTGGGCGAACGGGGTGCCTAACACCTTTCCTGATTCATACCTTAGCCTCCTAATCATTTTCTCTGGTTAATATTTTCAAGATCAGTAGCCATTTTTTTTTTTTTAGTTTTTTCTCAAAAACTAAATGGCGACTCTATTTTCAATATAAAAAAAAGAGATTTTCAAATGTTGGTTTTCAAAGTGTTAAAATATTTTTCAAAAATTTTTGAATTTCTATATTTTTGAACACTTTCAAAACTCCTAAATTCCAGCACCATAGTATTTTCTGGCGACTTCGCTGGGGACTAGTTTCTAAAATCAAATAAGAGGGCTAGATATGAAAACATCATTGGTTTCAATAAAAAAAATTATTTCTATTTTCGCATGCATATGCATTGTTCTTCAAACCCCCGTGCTTGGTCGACCTGACGCCCTGAATGTACATTCGTTTCGGAAATTGTTGGGAAGGCGGGTAACCCTTACTGACTGTATACTATCATAAGTGTAGTAAAAGAGTTCGGGCGTACTATTTGACCATGTTCTGCATAGAAGGTATTTACCCGGCTCTATTCAGAAGGTACCTATTCAATTGACCAAAATCGGTCTTTTGCATATAGTGAACTTATAACCCCCCATTAGGTGCTACTAACCCTCGTAGGATAATGTATTTTTTTTATTGTATGTTTTGTTTGTGTATTGTTATGATTGTTTTGTTTGGGCTTAAGCTAGTTCATTTTTCGGGTTCGGCCCGAGTTTTTCGTTATGCTTTGATTAGGTTAGCTTTTTCTTCAGGTTTTCACCCGGACTTGGTCTTTCACCATGTTTGGTTCTTACCCAGTAGTTTTCTTCTCGGGTTCCCGCCCGTATTTCGTTTTAAAGCCTCTAGGGTAGTTTCTCTCTCCTCCAGGTTCTTCCCGGATCGTTGGTTCTCTCCCCCTTGACATAGGCTCGTTTCTTCTAAACCCTCGACATATGCTCGTTTCTTTCAAACACTTATCATACTCGTGAGAGTTAGGTCTTTACCGTTATGATGCCTGCTTTTCCTTAGAATTTTTGAACCGAACTAGTCCGATCAGCCTAACTTGGTGTCCTTACCGTTATACTGCCTGTTTTTTTTTAAAATTTTTAGGTCGAACCAGTCCAGTCATCATAGCTTCGTTTTCTTGTCGGAGTGCTGTCCGTTTTACACAAACCTTTCCCCTAGAACTTAGTTGATCCCCTTTTCAGCCATCATGCTGGTTTTTGAGTCATCATGTTGTTATGCTACTAATATGAGCCCAGCAAGGGCATTGTTATAGCTTCCGTGGTCAATTGCTTATGATTTGCTATTTTGGATATCTGGGATTTGTGCTATCTGCCAACGGAATGCTTGTCCAGAAAGTGTTTGATACTGGTTAATCTATTTTTGAGATTTAGGATTTTTTGTGGATTTACCATTGGGTCGGGAAGAGTACAGTCAACACGTGTCTGGGAAAAATCAGTGATAGGTAGACTCTGTAGAGTGTCTAAGCTGTCATCTAAAATGGTAGAAAACGAGATGAACTTGACAGCCCTAATGAGGGCTATTATCGAAATACAAAAAGCCGTGGAGCAGCAAACTCAGGCTCAGAATCAGTGCCAGGCACAGATTCGGGCAATTCAAGCACGTCTGCCAGTACTGAATGAATAACATGACAACCAGAATGGTAACGAAAAAGACTTTTGGGATGACAATCAGGTTCTTGATGAACCACAAGTTGTTCCGCCACCACCACAAATCCCTCGTCAAATGATAGTTGAGGAAGAAAACACTGCTAGTCTAAAGAAGCTGCATTGGCTAAGAAGATCGACCGGATGGATAAGGTCCTTAGAAGGCCAAGGGAGTCGAGAAATATATGCTCGATGTAGGAGGACTCTGCCTGTTTTTATATGCCAAGCTCCCGAATAAGTTTAAAATGCCTGACATCAAAAAATTTGACAGAACCAGAGATTCTAGAATTCATCTTCTAATGTATGTTGGCACTCTTTCTCCCATGGGGATTGACGATCAGCTCAAGGCCCAACTGTTCCACCGATTGCTTTCTGGGGCAGCACAAAGGTGGTTTCTCTCCTTAGAAGCGACAAAGACTAGAACTTGAGAAGATATAGCTACGGCCTTTATCAGTCAGTATAACTACAATGTTCAACTGGATGTAACTACCCAAGAGCTAGAAACAACCCACCAGGAGAGTCCAGAATCGTTTGTTGACTTTCTGACCTGATGGAGGGGTAAAGCCGCTAAAATAATGATTCAAGCCTGTGAAAAAGAGCAAGTGAGGATAGTAGTCAAGAATCTGCAATCCCCTCTGAAGCGTTATCTGATCACACAGCCGCTTTACACATTCAAGCAGTTGTTTGATGCCGGGATTCAGATAGAAGATGCAATCCAGTCTGGTGATATCGAGGAGGCCGAGCTGAACTAAAATTCTAGAAGACCTTACCCATCCACTAACCCTGCATCTCGCTCTAACAAGGTAAATTTGCTAAATCCCGAATCAGATCGATCGTCATCTTCACCTTTATCACTTCCTCCCAGAAACAACCAGCCGTCGCAGCTAAAAAAGCCAAGGATAGTTTTACTCCCCTTAATATCTCTCTGTCCACGGCCCTGAATCGATTTATCGAGAAAGGGCAGATAAACCTTCTTGATCCAATGTCGCCTCCTAATCCTTTACCGTTGCACTACGATCCTACCCAATATTACTCATACAATTAGATCCACAGACACCCAACCGACAACGGCCTAAAACTCTGCCATGGCATTCAGGATCTCATTGACAATAAGATCATTCCACCTCCATCTACACCAAATGTCACAGTCGATTTTTGAATTCTTATATTTTGAATGATTCAAGTCTTAAGTCAAGTCGGAGTCTTGCAAGTTTCTATTTTGTTCTGATCAGTTGGATGTCGAGTACGAGGGCACGTCTATCTGTGCACCCTCTTCCTTTGTTTTTAGTTTTGTAATTCATGCTCTCTTTGATACTAATGAAATAAATGAAGATTCTGATTATTCTGCTTTGCTTCATTTATTTTGTATGCTTTCTGATGATTTTCAATTCGAATGGGATGTCCCTGAAGAATTAAAAGCCTTAAAAAAGAGAGAGAAAAATGCGTGGTCAACCAATAATTGAAAAAATTTTGTCAATAAATCAGGGTAATGAAATTAACTCCCAAATTATCCAAATTGGTTCCACTTTATTTTTAGTTGAACGTGAACGATTAATGACTTTATTAAAAGAATTTAAAGATATTTTTTCATAATCATACGAGGATATGCCCAGAATTGATCATGATATTTTTCAACACATATCTCTTTGTATTTCGATGCCAAAGCGATCAAATAAAAATTAAGAAGGATACGGCCAGAAGGGGCTCTAAAGATAAAAAACGAAGTCACCAAGCAGATCAACGTAGAATTCTTTTTGGTAACCGAGTATCCAAAGTGGGTGGCTAACATTGTGCTAGTTTTAAAGAAGGATGGAACCATCAGTGTCTACGTAAATTTTTTGAATCTCAACAAGGCCAGTCCGAAGGACGACTTTCCACTATGGCATATTAATGTCTTGGTGGATAGTACAGCAGGGCACACCCTCCTGTCATTCATGGGTGGTTTCTCCGAGTACAATCTGATTCTAATGGACCCTAAAGACAGAAAATATGACATTTACTACATTGTGGGGCACCTACTACTCTCGCATGAAGAAAGGGGCAACCTATCAAAGGGTTGCCACTACTTTCTTGCATGATATGATACATAAAGACGTTGAGGTGTATGTAGGTGACATGATTGTGCAGTCCAAAGATCAAGACAACCATATCATAGTGCTGCAAAAATTCTTTAAAAGGATTAAGAAGTATAAGACGTGGCTCAACTCGCAGAAGAATGGTACAGGAATCGAATGGAAAAACTTCTCTTATTCGATGAAAGAAGACTACAAATTCTGTTCCACGTACAAGGGTACCAAAAGAAGATAGCCAAAGCGTGCCCGAGACCTGAGATAAGGTGATTTGGTTCTTAAGGAAATCAAGGTTCCTATTTTTTATCCAAGAGAAAAGTTCAAGCCAAATTGAGCCAGGTCATATCGGATCAAGACTATTATCACTGGTGGTGCTATAATCATCATGGATCTGGATGGTAACACGTTTTCCACTCCAACCAACTTGAACCAACTCAAAAAAATACTACCCTTAAGAAAAAAATAAAATAACATAAAAGCTCGCTTGACTGAAAATCAAAAATGCGACCAAGGCAAAAGTTAAGAGCATCCCACAAGGCCAAAAATTCAAAAGGGCGACCTTGGTAAAAGTTAGGGCATCACAAAATAAGAGTGTCAATACCCGAGAGTAAACCGAGCTTAAACTACGTTACGGGTTGATTCCACATTAGAAGATACGTAGGTAACTTCTTTTAAGAAGTTCGGCCACCTTATTTGTTTTAGCCATCTTTGAATCCAAGTAAAGATCAATAAAAATTTATTTTGGAGTTTTGATAATAAAGTTATTTAATTGCAAGAATCAAAAAACTTTAAATAATTGGGAACCTTTTTCAGATAAACGTGGAATTCTCATTATTTCAGCTGCGATCACAATGTTTTGAAAATAAAGGGCGGGCACGCAAGTCCCAAACTCTAAACAAAAAAAAAAGTCACAAAATTCTAAAAGCAAAGTAAGTTCTTCAAATCTTCCTCCTCTTCGCTTCTTGTTATTCTCCCTCTTCTCGATTTCTGCTCTCTTTCTCCTGAACCAACCATGCCTTATACTAGTCGGAGAGCTCGTAGTGGGGCAGCTCCACATCTCCATCAATGAACGGGATGGCCAATCCTCTAGATACCGCTCCAGAAATGAGGCCTGAAGGGAAGATGAATTAATACAACCCCATACGCTGTGAAATTTGATCTGACCTTGACCGAACTGCCTCATGATCCGGTGTGGATAATAGAAAGTGGGCAGCCGTAGACCAATCAGCAAGACATCTGGATGTTCCATAATGGTCAAAGTCATAAAAGGGATCCGCCACCAAGAGCACTGCCAAGTGATGTCTCCTCCAATCAGCAAAGAAAGATACTATCTCTAAGCCGCCTCGGTAGTGCATACCGGGTAAAAAAGATGATGAACCAAAGGCAGAAGCATTATGCCCATCCAAAGTTAGTTTCTGCAGAAGATTTACCTTCTCTATCAGCCAGATCTGAAAAGAGAGAAAAGAAGAAAGAATCAAGAGAAATTTGCAAAAGGAGAGATATGTGGAAAAATAAAGAGAGTTAGTGGAAAAAAGAGAGAAATGCGGTAAAATTTTAGAGAAATCAGCAAAAGGAGAGAAAAGCAATAAAAATCGAGATAAATCAGCAAAAGAAGAGAAAAGTGGTAAAAATTGGGAGAAAATAGAAAAAGGAGCGAAGAGCGGAGAAAATGAGAGATTTGAGATTCACCTTGGAGGAGTAGAGGACTACCGGCAAAAGACGTGATTACACCCGGGTAAATAATACTAGACCAATCAGGGTCTTAACCAAAACTAGGGGCACAAAGTCCTTTTCTGCGCTTATTTGCTTAGCAATGTCCACCAGAATAGTATAAACTCGGCCGTCATAAGAAACTAAAAAGCACTAAGCGAGCAGACAGATGCACAGAACATAACGGCACCGCAACTAAAAGTTGAAGTCACCAAGGGCACCAGTAGGACAGAATCTGTGTCTAGTGAATCCGCATGAATGAAGAAAGAAACCCCTTAACCAGTCAGACCACAAGAATGCATGATGAACATGGAAGGTATTAGCATGAACTCCCATAGGAAGAGATTAAGAATGACAGTGAACTCCTCTACAGTGGGGCATAACTCTTTAAAACCAAAGCAGAAAACATGAACCCGTAGATCCTAAAAGCTGTGTAGCAGCCCTCAGCAATGGTTCGTTGATCCAAGCCTTGGTGCACCAGGCAAACTTCTTTTAAATCCTAGTCATAAGAAAAGCGTTGTCGAGGTCCTAGGTTCGAAAAATGACCCTTAGGTTCCCTAAGCCTTGGTGCGCCAGGCAAATCTTTCAAGCCCTAGAAAACCAGGCACCCCAAGCCTTGGTGAGCCGGGAAAATTCTTTTAACCCTAGGTTCGTGTGCGAGTAACGATCCTTAGGTTCTCTCTAAACCCTAGTCCATAAGGTGTCGAGATCCTAAGCTCATAAGGAGTCTTAGGTTTTCTTTAAACCCTAGTCTATAAGGTGTCTAGGTCCTAAGTCCAGAAGGTGTCTTAGGTTTCTCTCCAAACCCTAGTCCATAAGGCGTCTAGGTCTTAAGTCAAGAAGGAGTCTTAGGTTTTCTTTAAACCCTAGTCCATAAGGCGTCTAGGTCTTAAGTCAAGAAGGAGTCTTAGGTTTTCTTTAAACCCTAGTCCATAAGACGTCTAGGTCCTAAGTCCAAAAGGAGTCTTAGGTTTTCTTTAAACCCTAGTCTATAAAGCGTCTAAGTCCTAAGTCCAGAAGGTGTCTTAGATTTTCTCCAAACCTTAGTGCATAAGGCATCTAGGTCCTAAGTCCAGAAGGTGTCTTAGGTTTTCCAAGCCCTAATGTGCTTGGCATCCTATGTTCCGAGCCCTAGCGTGCTAGGCATTCTATCTCTCAAGCCCTAGAAAACAAGGCACCCTAAGTCCTTATGAGCCAGGCAAATCTCTCAAGCTCTAGAAAACTAGGCACCCTAAGTCCTGGTGCGCCAGGCAAATATCTCAAGCCCTAGAAGACTAGGCACCTAAAGCCCTAGTGCGCTAGGCAAATCCAGCACGTCCTAGTAGAAGACTAAGGACCTTAAACCCTAGTGCGCTAGGCATTCGAGTTTTTAGGTCTTGACTCGACCTATTAATTCGTGGTTATCCTTTTCGATAAATTTAATTTTAAGCCGTAACTTGGCTTTAAATTATTTTTATCCCACGTTTCGAATTTTTAGGTCTTAACTCGACCTATTTATTTGTGGTTTCCCCTTTCGGTAAGATAAACTTTAAGCCGTAACTTGGCTTTTAATCTCGCTTCTGATAAATCTAAATTTTAAGTCATAACTTCATCCCGCACCTTGACCTGAATTTTTAGGTCTTAACTCGACCTATTAGTTCGATATTTTTTTCGTCGGTCCTCCTCATGACCATAAACTGACTCGTCGGTCCTCCTCATGATCCTAAACTGACTCGTCAGTCCTCTTCATGACCCTAAACTGATTCGTTGGTCCTCCTCATGACCCTAAACTGACTCATCGGTCCTCCTCATGACCCTAAACTGACTCGTCGGTCTTCCTCATGACCCTAAATTGGCTCATCGATCCTCCTCATGACCCTAAACTAACTCGTCAGTTCTCCTCATGACCCTAAACTGACTCGTCGGTCCTCCTTATGACCCTAAAATGACTCATCGATCCTCTTCATGATCCTAAACTGACTCATCGGTCCTCCTTATAACCCTAAACTAACTCGTCGGTTCTCCTTATGACCCTAAACTGACTCATCAGTCCTCCTCATGACCCTAAACTGACTTATCTGTCCTCCTCATTACCTTAAACTGACTCGTATTACATTACTCTATACTTGTCATACATCATATTTCTAATCTTGCATCATTGCATTTTGCCCCATGAACTACATTCTAGTCTGATCCCTAGCGATAGGGGGTACGTAGGCAGCTCAATAAAAGTTCGAGTACGACCAACATCACACGCATAGTTGTATGCTTGTGGCCTAAGATTGACAGCTCGATCAAATGGATGTTGTCTCTAGATCTTTGATATAACCTACTACTCGCGCTGCTATACAAGTTATATCAAAGAGGGGCAACTGTAGACACCCAAATTTGACCCCGCATAATCTTAAGTGAATCAGATGATGAAAACCGCAGGAATAGTGCCTTAGTTCAATCCTCGGAAAGTGATCCAAACTCGGTATTTGAAATCAGAACCTTCAAACCAATGAAATTTTGTCAAACCATTGAAACTTACTGTCCAAGTAAGGCGACCGCCATGTTCATTATGGCGATCGCCATAGAACCTCTCGGAAACCCTAGCCAAAAATAGCGACTGCCACCTTCCAATATGGCGACCTCTAGATTACATTGTAGCGACCGTCGTAGAATTTTGTAGAACCTTTCAAAAACATGGTGACCGTCAACTTGCATTATGGCAACCGCCAACTCCAAATGGCCTAACGTGTCCCTAAAATGTGGCAGCATTTTATTCGCTAAAAAACTCTATAAATACCGTACCTCTGGTACGTTTTTGGGGATAAAAAATTAGAGAGAGGTTTAGTGAGAAAAGCTATGCTGAGTCAGTAAGCAATTCTGAGCCCCGACGCTGAAGTCCTACCAAAATACTAAGATCCGAACATCCGACGCCTACATTGCAAGCCTTGCTTGAATCACCAACCGAGAATTAGACCACCGAGGCACATTTCCCGACGTGAGGATTCCCCAGCAATCTAGGTATCTCGTTTGGATCCCCGATCCTTCTAACTCCATTTCATCTCTTTTGGAGTAATCGGGTTAAAATTCAATTTTAATTCATATTTTCCTTTCATTTATATGGTTAATCCTATTTACTTCATGTAATTTAGTGATTTTCTTTAGTTGTTTAGTTATTAATTTTCTCACACTCACACGTAGCACATTGTCATTTTTATTTGTATTTATTAATTAGTGTTAATATTTTTTTGGCAACTACAACTTATTGATGTTGTTAGTTATTATAAGAAGCATTTACATTGTATGAATGTAATTATCGATATTACATTCATATCCTTCAATTAAAATAATTGTCCACTTATTTTCTTTTTATCTCTTCCTTTTATATTAGTTTAAAGTTCATTTATTAATTATTATTTTAATTCTTTAATGTTCCTTTATTTTCAGCATTAGTTTAATGTTCTTTTTTTATTTACTTCATTAGCCTTTATTTTTAATTTTTTTTTTTTTTTTTAATAGTAGTGTAATTTTCTTTTCTAATATTTTTTTTTCTTGTAATAAAACTTTATTTTCTTTTTCTTATAATGTAGTTTTTTTTTCTTTCTAATGTTCCATTTCTTATTTTTCTTTTCTTTTACTTTTTCTATAATTTTATTTTCTTTTCACAATACTAATTCTATCTTTCTTTTTTTTTATTTCATTAAATCTAAAAATCATAAAATGTTTTTTAAGCTAATTTTTTCTCTTTTTTTAAAATGTAATTCTCTTCTCTCTTTTTTTTTCTTTTTGTTTTCTTCTATCTCTTTTAAAGAAAATATAAAAAGTAAATAGTTAGGTTTCTTTTTATTTTCTTCTATCTCTTTTAAAGAAAATGTAAAAAGTACATAGTTAGGTTTTCTTTTTCATTAGTTTAATGTTCTAACCTTTTTATTTTTAGTATAATTCTTCTTTTGTGAACTTTTTTCTTTTCTTTTAAATTTTTAAATTCTCTTTTGTTATAAGGCCTTTATTTTTAGTTTCTTTGCTAGTAAACTCTCTCTTTTTTTATATAAATTTTTTATGTATATTTTATTTTACATTTAGTATTAGATATTTACCATATTAATGTTTCTCTAAATGCATGTTTTAATATGCATATTTTTTGTTACTTTGAAATCATATTTAGGATAGTTTAGTTTATTTCTTAGTAACAAGTCATATTTAGGTAATTTTAACAATTTTTAGCATATTTTTGTCCTTTTATTTGAATCGTGTTAGTTTAGATTATTTTAATAATATTGCATCCGAGTGTGTTCCATATATCATTTAGTTAGAAATTGCATGTCGTAGGATTTAAAATTTTATTCTTTTATTTGTTCAAATTTGGAATACTATGTACATATGTTATGTATTTTTTCTATTTGATTTTGAATGTTCCTTCTTTGTCTCAACTTTCTTTATTTGCATGCATTTAAAAATTTTTATTAAACAATCAATGATGATTAGTAGAGGCCAACTTTATGGTTGGGCAAACGAGTGCCTAACGCCATCCCCAATTTGTACCTTAGCTCCCGAACCATTTTCTCCAGTTAAAGTTTTCAAGATCAGTAGTCATTTTTATTTTTTTTATTTTTCTCAAAAACTAAGTGGCGAGTCTATTTTCAATAAAAATAAATAAATTTTCAAAAGTTGATTTTCAAGGTGTTAAATTACTTTTTAAACATTTTTGAATTCTCATATTTTTTTACTCTTTCAAAACCCATAAATCCTGGCGCCACACCAGTATGTTCTGGAACCTCACTAAGCTTCTAATATGTTCAGTGTACTTGTGAGCATCGAAACAAGATGTAAACAAATGTAAATATACGAAACGGAAGGGTATGCAAATAATGTTAATGATGAAAATTTGAAAGAAATGAATATGTACATTGAAATGAATGGTAAACAAGAAATAAAAATAATGAAAATCTTATCCACGACACCCTTGGGAAAGAAGATGAGAGTTTAAGAAGAGTTGTGGTATCCTAAGGTTACTTCGTGTGAATATCCACCATGAATGGGCCCTTGGTGGTGAGAATACGATACCTCTGAACCAATATTTGTGTTCCAAGAATTCTTCCAAAGTAAGTAAAAGCGCAAATGACGCTTGAAAAGTATGGAATGAATAGAAGAATATCGGGGGGGGAAGTATTTGGGCAGAGTTTTGGTATCCAGGCATGTCTCTCTTTGGTTTTTGCTTGGAATCTTCTTCTATTTATAGGCAAGGTAAGCAGCACAGACCCCTTCTGAGATGCTGCTACCTGTCCAAAAAGGAATAATAGTGACGGTCGCTACCTTTTTTATTTTTGTATAGTATAGGTCGCTATCTTTATGGTGATGAAAATGACAGCCGTAATTTTTAAAAGTAACGGCCAGAATAAAAATGCAACGATCGTGACAAAGAAAGTTACGACTTGATTTAGGATTTTCAAAAAGGTTACGATCGTGAGAGAAAGGACGTGGCCTGTTCTATAATTTTCAAAAAGGTAGCGGTCGTGTGGATTGGGATGTCACGGCCTGAAGGTGTTTTAGGATTTTTGGCTTTCAAGCCATTTTGTGATTTCGCTTACTTGGGGGTATTCTCGAGTATGATTCTCATACTTTCGCTATTGGGCGCATTTGAGGTGGGTACCTAAGATTCGGCTTGGTCAGATTAGAATGTCTACACACTTTGCATTTATTGTTGTTTAGAGTGAAGCACAGTCCATATGGCAGATCTCTTGAAATAAGAAAGCTAGCCCAAACATCCCTTTGCTCTCTACTGTTGGCCTAAAGAAAGGTGGTAGGAGTACGTAGCCAGGAGGGACTGAGAGATCTCAAGAAAGGGAGCCATCTATAGGGGTGAATAGTCACCAGGCTTTCGTAGAAATAAGTGAAGCATTCATCAAAGCTATGTGATTTGGGTTCATGAGCAAGAGTGTAAGGCCTTTCAAAGGATGGTTGGAAGGGTAATTTGGGCAAAACCCAGGAAAATAACTCCAAAGCCACATTTGTAGAATCCAAAGAGAGCTAGAACCAAAGGAGAAGAGGCTGTCAACATGTTTCTTCATCCTACGGTATAGATGGATGAGTACAAGAGGAGTTAAGGAGTGCTTCCTGCCTGAGGCTAAGCCCGTGGCCAAGTGAGTAAAATCTTTACTCATCTTGAGAGAGAGAACTCATAAAATGAATTTGTTGAGCCAATAGATGACGAAGGCAATGTGTTTTGACTCGAAAACAGCGCTAAAAGCCTCTCCTTGGTTAATAGTAAGAACTGACCATAGGATATATCCTTTGGACCAACATACGTGAAGGAAACATCTTTGTAGTATATGAGGGCATTGGCCTCCTCACCACGAGGATGGAGGCTAGCAAGAAAAACAAGGTTTTGAAGGGTCAGAAACATGGGCCCATATTGAAAGAAGAATGCATTAGATAAGGGGTACCAGAACTTAAAAGCGACAAAGATTAGGGCTTTGTTAGCTTGAAGGGGAGAATTACTGAGAAGAATGGCATCATAAATACCAATCTCCTTTCAAAGGTTGCTCTTCGATGGTAGAAGTCGGCCTAACCAGTTCTGATAGTTGCTCTAAGAGTAGTGCCACAATTTGAAGGGTGATCCTTTGTGGTAGAGACCCCAGCGGGGCATAGGAAGAGAAAATGGGAGTTAGCCTTCAATACAAGGGTAGAGTGGAGAAAGATATGCCAGACATTGCTTTTTGAAGGTCAGTCCAAGCTCAAAATGCTTCACGAAAGTGATGTGCCTCGAAGCCAATGGAACTATGGTTTCGATTATGATCTGGGGTTTCTTTTTGGCAATAAGGTCCTTTACTTGGTTGCCAGTACTATTCGAGTCTCAAGAAGGAGCAGTAGTGCGTTGGAGGCTATGGAAGAAGATAGGATATTGGGTATCAGAGAAAATACAATGGAAGTAGAAGACGGGACCACGAGAATAAGGGGTACGTAAGAAGAATTAAAGAGATTTAAAAGGAGGGGAGAAACATTTATGTGCCCTGGGATTTCCCAAGAATAATGGCTGGAAAAAAGGTGGGGAACCCAAAATATTCAAATATCCTTTTTTGAATATGAAAGGACTCTTTGAAGGGGACATTATTTGGTCCATGTTTGTGACACCCCGTCCTCCGGGCACGTCAAAACATACATAAATATAAATAAAAAAATATTCTAGCCAATCATTCATATTTACATACGTTAATTATTACATTATAAATGAGTTCTGAACTAATTAAAAGTACATAACGATTACAGTTTTACCAAGAATTTTAAAGATATTACAAGAGTTGTAGGAAAGCTGAACAAAAGAGCAAAAATAGAGGTTTTGAATCCTTAAAATGCATCAGTGGGGTCTACATGCTCCTGGACCTCACCTTGTTCCTTAAATTCTTCTTCTCACTCTGGGACGAGTTCATCTAAGAACTCGTCCCCACCTGTGGCATGAATGCCATGAGCTAAAGCCCAGAAGCAAAATGCTTTAACTTTCTAACTAATCTCACGGCACAAAATATTCTACAACGTATATCATATAACACCCAATATAATTTAAAGTCAAGGAGATAGACAAATTTGACAGTTTTAACATGACAAACATATATAAGAACAAGTGTATAGGTATGTGTTGCAAATAGATGTGATGTAAGTGCCCAACCCGACCTATATCCAGAATCATAACATGAATTCCACGTCGAAAATTTTAAAAAAGACTTTATGGGAGTTGATCACAAAAACCATCATCGCGCCTCGTTGCGAATAGTAAACGCGCGCCTTGGCTTCATGCCTCAGTTGGTTTACTCAGTGGCAGCGGTGTAGGGTCCAAGCCCCCTCCTGGGAAAATTTCCTTCATCAATTAATCATCAAATAAGTCGATTTGTCCCACCTTAAAACTCGTGATATCTTTGCTGGTGTTAACCGAAAGTCTAAATCATCGAAACTAGAATACTAGTGATGAATCCATGGTGCCTAATAATCTCCATAATAAACCATTTTAAATACCAACCGATTTTGTAACACTGGGGACGTACCCAAGGTGTACAAGAGGAATATATTTCAAAATATTTATAAAAATGGCAACCAAGGACGCCCTAGACTAGGAGACGAAGAAAAATAATTTTAATTTATCCCAACCCACAATGATAGATATGAAAAGGACTCCAATATACCGAAATACAAATGTGACAATGCCCATAATGTACAATATGGATCTCAAGTGCAATTATGCAAAGCATGGCATCAATTATCTTGGCAAGGTTCAGTTCTCGAAATAAAATTCAAACTTGATGACATGAGTTCAAATCATCATACATTCACTTAAAAATACTAATCAACTAATCCAAATCAATCATCATATAGAACTCAGGTCTCACAACAAGGGTACTAAAACACACACATAGCAATTTTAAAGGTTAAATTCGAGTATTAAATTAAAAGGGTTGGTAAGAGTTTAGAGTATCTAGATTTAGAATTAAGTTATGATTTTTAAACACCATTTAGATAATAATATTTTTTACAACTCTTATATTTAACATTAAGGGCAAAACCTAAGGCAAATGGGTGAATAAAGCATTCTACTTAAAAATGATTTAGCACAAAAATGGTCGACACAAAAATATTCAAGTTAACTTGCCAGACAAAAAGGGTCGACTAAAAAATGAAAAAGGGATGACACAAAAATATTCAAGTTAACTTGCCAGAAAAAAAGGGTCGACACAAAAATAAAAAAGGATCGACACAAATCAATCGAGACTTCCTCAAAATTGTTACAAAAAATATGCCTCTATTGATCTCAGTTTTGGGATATCAAATCAAGCTTAAATGATCCCATTTTTGGATATGTTCTAGTTTAATATGTCCCTTAAAAGTTTTATATTTAGTACAAATGGTGGTTATTTGGAACTAGTTAGAGCTTTTAGCCATTTTATAAAATAGGTTTTGTCAACCGCCAAAAGTCAACAGAGCCGGTTTTAGACAGAGAGTTTGAAACGATTTTGAGGGACTTTCCCAAGGTATATTGGTCTAATTTCTGGACGGAGAGTAGTTCCACGTGTTATCTACGATGTACATATTGACCACTTTTGGAGTAGATCACTAAAAATAGAGATTTTTGATTACACAAAAATATGTGACAGAGGTGTCCTTTAAGGGTTAAAACACAAAAGAGAGTTTCAAAAGGGTTTTAACCTATCAAAACCCATCATTTTGTTCTCAATTATGGTGAGTAGCTAGACACACATGTTATCTACAACTTCTATGTTTTGGCCAAAACTCGGAGCTCATTGTAAACTAAGGTTTTTAGGTCGGTATTGTTGACTGGTCCGAAAATGACATACTTTGGTAAAATTAAAATATCTCGAGTTCTACTTACTCAAATGAGTTGAAACCAATTTTAAATGAAAGATAACACAAAAATCTAAATCTGGACATAAAGAACATGCTTAGATCAATGTTCTATATTGCGTTATGAGGTTCCAAAGTTCAAAGCAGAAAAATCAAAGTTCTCAAAAATCAAGTCCTTTTATGTTCAACGCTCCTACTTATGATATATCAAGATTTTGTTTCATTTATTTGCATGCTTGTGTTTTAGAATGAATATCAAGGTTTCAACACACTTTTAAATCATCAAAATAAAAAATAACAACACACAAACATATCTCATATCATTCAACAACACAACAGCCCCTATTTTGTTACTACGATGCCTTTTCGATTTGTTTTCGATTCTTGATTTTTAAGATGTTTAAAGAGAAGAGTTGAGGGATATTTTGAGTGATATTAGACATAAGATTTGGAGGTTTACTTACTTGTTTGAAGACTCAAATGATGGTAGTATAGAAGAACTTAGCTTTAAAAAAACTCTTCTCATTAATTTCTCCTTCCTTTCTTCCCCCTCTTTTTTCTCTCAAACTTGTAGAACACCTCAAGAACAATGGAAATTTGGTTTTTTTCCTCTCTTGGCCAAAAATATAAAGTGGAGAAGAGGGTGTTTGGCTTGGTTTAAATAGAAAAGGGATAGATGACACAAAATTAATTAGAAGTATTTTTTCCTTCCAAATCACATGGGTTGAAATGACATTGGTTCAAGTTTTGAGGGAGACATATCATGTCAAGGGAAGGGAATACAGCTAGGGTCAGTTTGGGGAGACAAAAAATCTGATCTCAATCAATCATGGGGTTTTACATTGGTTTGCGTGCCCATTTGTGCAAGAAAATACTTTAAAAGTTAATTTGATGTATTTTTTTGTGTCTTTTTTCTACTGAAACTTATTATTTTAGTATATTTATGATAAATTTAATATTTCCATGAATTATCGTAATTTTTATAGCAATTGATTCAATAAATATAATCTTTTAAGTCAAATTAAACTAGTTTAATAATATATGACTTTTTGCTTATTTTATTGTGTATGAATTTTAATAATTATTTGTTTAGTTTTGTTAACCTATAATACCATATTATTATGTATATTACTTGTTCAACAAGTGTTGAATTATCATAATACTTGATTTAGTACTTATATCATCTTTTTAAGCTTAAAAGAAAGTAAAAAGTTACTTTTTGGTACAACTTTCAAGGTGGTCGGCCACTAAGGGGTGTTTTTGTTATTTTTGATGTTATTTTATTTTTCTCTACTTAATTGTACTTAAATCCTTAATTTAGGGTGTTCATGTGCCATAATTTAAATTTTTAAGACTTTTTGCTGTACTAAAGGCAAAATGGTCGTTTTACCCTACTTACGAAGATTTTTTATTTATAATTTATTATTTCATGTTAATTACTTGATTTAGAATGTTGGGAGATTCTTCGGGTGTTAAAATTTTTTTGCTTGAGTTTTAGACCTTTTTAGTATTTCTGGATCGAACTTTGGGTTTTTCGAATTGAGTTAGGGTTTTGAACCTCTTCCGTATTCTATGGCCTCGTGGGCTATCCGTCACTAATGCTTAGGGTTTGGGCCGGGTCTTTATACAGGTCATCATCAATCAAGTTGTTACAACTAGGGTCCGAACTAAGTCATTATAATGTTAGTTCTAGGCAACTTAAGAGGGGGAAGATGGTGAATTGGGTTTTTAAAAAAATTATTTTTAAAATCTTTTTAAAAACTTTTTATTTCACAAAGAGATTAAAGCACTAAGCACAAATAAATATAGTGCAAAGAAATTAAAGAGACGAGGTACAGAGATTAGAACCGGACACAAAGACTTTATAGTGGTTCAGCCGCTTTACAAGCTTACATCCAATCCACTCTTCAAGACTCCGTTTGATATTTTTTTCTATTACCGAATGCTTCACAAGTGGATTCAAAAAACCTTTACAGCATTGAAGATGTTTCACAAACAACCTCTATTTATCTAAACACTCTTCAGTTGAGCCTAAGAAATGCAGCACACTCTCTTAAAGGTTTTAAGGATGACTCACCCTACTTCTTATAATAAATGAAGATGAGAAATTAAGAGCAACACTCACAAACACTCCTTATAAAGATTTTTGTAAGAAATGCACAATGAAGTGAGTGAATTTAGGTCTTGAAGAGTAAATGAGCTTTCAACGAGCTTGAGAAAATGTTTGATAGCTTTTAATGCATTTGGTTCATCATTTTTCAAAGCTTAAAAATTTACTCATTTTATAGCTCACTGAAAAAATTGACCGTTAGTAGTAGGTGGAGGCATTTAAGACTTAAAATGTTACCATTGAACTATGCTCCTTTCTTAGAATTCGCTCTAGGTATCGATACAAAGCTTCCTGGTGTCGACACAAACCGGTCTTGGCCTTGGTTCTTGAACAAAAGTGCTGACTCATGCTTCATGGGTGTCAATTCAACTTTTTGTCTCTTGGCCTTTGTACCTCAGAGTCGACATAAACTCAATCTAGTGTCGACTTAATGAGTTCTTCAGTTCTTTAGGTTAAAGCTTGGTGTCAACTCCAAACTCAGTGGTGTTAACTCAAGTTTTCACATCTTCTTTGGTGTCAACTCAGGTTTCATTTGGTGTCGACTCAGCCAAAGAGTGTTGACCTCTGAACTTAGGTGTCGGCACAACCTTAAAGTTGGTGTTGACTCAAACTTCTGTTTCTCTAGAGGAATATTTGGTGTTGACTCATCTATTCTCTGGCATCAACACAAATTTGTTTGGTGTCCGGAGGGTCACTTGGTGTTCACTCAGTTGTTCTCTTGTGTTGACACAAGTTGAGCGGTGTCTAGTGTCGACACAAATTGAGTGGTGTTTGAAGGGTCACTTGGTGTCGACTCATTTGTTCTCTAGTGTGAACACAAGTTGAATTCTGTCAAGGGTGGTGAGGTGTCGACCCAAGTACTTATTGGTGTCGACTCAACTTGTTCTTTGTGCATTGACTTCATGTTGACTCAAGCATTCGCTGGTGTCGACTCAACTTGTTTTCCTGTAGAGCTTCAAACAAACCGTTAGAGGTGTCAACCCTTAACTTACTGGTGTCGACTCAAACTTTTGAAAAACTTTTTATTTCTTATTTTTTAGACATTAATTAGAAAATGCCCTTTAATAAAAATCATCAAAATTCACTAAAATACTCTTGAGCTAACAATCCAAAATCTGAAGTAATGTACCAAATCTCAAATAAAAAGGAACAAGAGTGGCAGCTGGAGCAAAAATGGTGGGAGTTTGTTATTAATTGAAAGAGTGTCGGGTATATGCATTAAAGATAATTTTAAAAAAAGGACATTGGACAGTAGGAGAAAAAGTCAAGACATAAATTAGTCATCACAGAGAAAGTGGAGGCATAGTAAGAGTGGCAATTACTTGATTCGGCTATAAACAAGAGAAAAAGGTTGGGAGGACGAACACACACATTCAACACATATCAAGTCCTGAGCTTCTTTCCGTGTCGTATCTTGCATTTACATAAATGTAGCTTTCATCTTCAATTCGAATTTCCTAATTCTTAAGTCTTTGTTAGTTTGAATTTCTTCTTAATTCTTAATTCTTTGTTTTAGCTTTTATTTCGTGTTGAATTGCAGTCATTGTTCCATTATATGTTTAGTTCAATTATAGTAAAATCCCATAACGAATTTAAGTTCAAGTCTTTGTTTGTTCACACTGTGGATTTTGTTCCCATTATTAAACAAAAACACTTGAAAATTCTTGAAAGTAATATTTCTTTAGGCAAATCCAAACCTATAGCCTTATTGCATCAAACTATATGTAATTTGACTTGGTTAGAAGTTGAGTCTAGCGCAATTTTCAAATAATTGGACGTCTTCGTCTTGACATGCTTATATTTTATCATTAAGTCCTGAGTATATTTCAGCTTGAATGCCAACATCAAGGACCTTGGATTACTTAAGTGATAAGGGAAGCGAGTCTACTATAATATTGACAATATTAACTGGAATAAGCCATTATAAAATCGTAATCAAGATTAGCACAAGAACAAGAATTTGTTACAAGAGTGAGGCCAACATATTACACTAAACTGTGCATGTTGAAACAAATATAATAAAACTTGGCTTATTAATTTATTTTGATTTTTTATTATTTTATTTTTTTAACCTTTTAACTAGTTTTTATAAGAGAAGTCTAGAAATTATAATAAATTAACTATATGATATTTTTTTTAATTAAAAACAAAACAAATAAGCTATGATCCTAACGACGACCATATTTTTAAGTAAGAAAATTTAGTAAATTTTAATGTGTGTTTGTGATGTAGGCACCGTTTGTTTCAATGTGAATACTTTTTAGTAAAATATTTTTATAAAAAAGTATTTTTCATAACAAATGTATATGGTTTGATGCTTCATGGATTTTCGTTACTGTTTTGGATAATTTTTCTTGTGACTTTTTTGTGTGATTTTTTTATTTTTTTAATTTTTTTTGGTCTAAATTTTTTTTATTTTTCGATTCATCAAGATAAAATAAATTTAAAAGTATAACTATTTTGGTTGGAGTTGAAAAAATTTCACTATAGACGAAAAAAGACTAAAAAAAGTCTAAACGTGGCTTTAAGGATTTTTCGTTTTATATGATTTTTTTAAAAATTTTTTGGCAATTTTTAGTACTTTTGTTGTTTCTCAAAACGAGATAAGTTTAAAAAATATTATTACTTGAATTAATGTAATTTTTTTATTAAAAATAAAAAAATTCATATAAAATTTTTTTATAAAAAATTATTCCAAATAGTAATCATTACTATTATCTATACTATTATAAAAAGAAAACCGCTTTAAAGTCGATCGGACTTTTTTATTTCGAAATTGTTCTTATTATTCTTTTAAATTTTAAATTTCAAAAAAGTAGTTATGTAACTATCCTTTTTTCTCTTTTATTTTTTAAATAAATGAATAGTATGGTAAATTTTATTGTATCTATCACGATAATTTTTTAATTTTTTTTAATTTTTTATTTTGAAATTGTCCTTATTATTTTTCTAAATTTTAAATTTTAAAAGGTAGTTATGTAACTACTATTTTTCCTCTTTTATTTTTTTAATAAATGAATAGTATGGTAAATTTTATTATATCTATCACGATAAATTTTTAATTTTTTTAAACATAAATCAAATTACACACGCATGCGTGTGTTCCCGCCATTAGTAAAAAATAATGAAACTCAAGACATGCCTTTCAAAAAAATAAAAACAATTTAGTAACTTATTTTAAAAAATAATTTTATTTTATAATATAAAATATTAAGTTTGTGTTTGGGTTAGCTTATTGTTGAGATCTTTTAGCTTAAAAGTCACAAAAAGCTAATTAATTTGACTTATTAAATTTTTTTTTTATAATTTTTACATAATTTGATACTTATCTTTTTACAAAAAAAAATTAAAAAATTAAAAAATTACTAAAAAAAAATTAATTCAAAAACAGGTTAAGTAAAAAAACTATTTTACTTATTATTTTTTTTAAAAATTAAGTAAAATTTTACCATAAACACTGACCCAATTCACCGGTAGGTGAGGTGGGGCAGTCCGGCGGTACGCTTGCTAGGTTTTACACTGCAGAAAGTGGAAACTTCAAACCCGAGCGCGGCAGCGATGCTGGGTTCAACCGTCCGTGCGGCTCGCAGGCTTTCTTCTTCTTCTTCTTCTTCTTCTTCTTATTCCTTTTTCTCCTGCTACGCTAGGCATCGCCGAGACTGCCCCACCTTCTTCGGGTTTTGTGCTCATGGCACCCCCTTCTCTTTCAAAGCTTCAAACAAAACCATTCTTCCTCTGTCGCCATCTAAGTCCTACTCCGTTCTTCCATCCAGAAACGTTCCCGATGATATTGCATATTCGGCGATAGAACTAGCCCTCGACGCTGTGGTTAAGATCTTCACTGTGTCCAGCAGCCCCAACTACTTCCTCCCCTGGCAGAATAAGTCTCAGCGCGAGACTTTTGGTTCTGGTTGGTGTCTCTAAATTTCTCTTTTAACTTCTATTGCAATCTTTCTGTCACTGCTCTTTAAATTTCACTGCCTTACATTTTACTTCTCCAGCTCCAATTTCCTTGTCACACAAGTACCATAATAACAGTTGGACCTGGTATTTCGAAGTGACCACCCCCACTTGCCTATGATTTCAATCGTTTATGTGAGTGCTAATGCTACCTATTCAAACTTTTAACTTCCGTGTTGCCTTGATTAGTAATGTTCATTTGAAAAGTGTCGGCAGATTTCGGATTGTCTTTTGCTTTATGATCCCTGTATCCTCTGTTCTTTTATCTTCTTCTTTTCCCCTGATTGGTTTTTATCCGTAGTATATTATATATTATATATTACATAAAGGGAGAAGGGAGAGCACCTACTTAGGGTTTCCTAAATTTGATGCTGCGTGAGTATTTTCTTTGTTCAAAATGCTCATTAAACTCCTTCCACTATACAATTTTAGTTAATTTCCATGCTCCCGTTATTATCTGTCACGTTTTTATTACAAATACATTTATATACATATCTTTTTTTATGTTCTTTTTATTAGTACATGTATGGAGGTGTCCAAACCCTAGTTTCGTTTGAAGGACAATAAGCTGCCTGAAGTTTACTATAATATTTGTTTTTTTGAAATGACCATGAATACATAAGAGGGGAAGAGAAGGGTTACATACTATTTTTTTTTCTTTCAAAAATCGGTGAATACGACCAATTATCATTCCTTCAGGAGTTTTTGAAGTAAATAAAGCAGGAAGGAGAGGACTGATCCTTAAAAGTAAAAAGAAAAAGCTGACAGAAAACAGAGCTAAGGAGGGCGAGAATCCTTAACCAAGGGCAGGGGAATTGGGTTCAAGCTTTCCCCAGCCATTGTTTCAATCTCACTACTAAGTTTTCTATGATGGATGTATATCTTAAATCCTTTACCATGTTTTAGCTTATTAGATTTGAGAGAAACCGGTGCAAGTGATCATATTAATTTTGTACCTAAAGCTAAAAGAGTTCAGGAAAATTTGGAGGGCCTTTGTAATTTTCTATCATGCCAAGAGAGTTCAAAAAAATTTGGGCAGAGAGCTGTTATATACACACTTTTTTTCTTAGTACACTTACCTGACGAATGAAATACTTGTATATTACGCATAAAGACTTGCACTTGTAGG
This sequence comes from Heliamphora exappendiculata, assembly GCA_034768845.1. Classification (NCBI taxonomy): domain Eukaryota; kingdom Viridiplantae; phylum Streptophyta; class Magnoliopsida; order Ericales; family Sarraceniaceae; genus Heliamphora; species Heliamphora exappendiculata. Next base: position 38,933 of record JAOTRH010120147.1, read on the forward strand.
TGTACTAAGTAAACAAATTTATGTATTTAACAACTCCCATTTGGGGACCCTTTATTAACATGGAGTTTTTGTGGGAGATGCTAAATGAACACCGTTTTTACATAAGCTATGTTTGGTATCCAGCTTAAAGCCGACATATTGCCTTTTGGTTTAGAGTTACAGAAAAGTTAACTATAAAATCACATTTTTTTCCCTTTGGAGAGTGACTTAAAGCCATTTTCTATCAAACGAACTCTTTATTTATTTGATTTAAAGCCAAAAAGAGCAAAAAGTTTGACTTTAAGTTAGGTTACCAAACGAAGGCTTAGTACACCATTATATGCATTGAACACTTGTACACGATTCATATACACTTGTACTTAGGAGTGCACTATGCAAAAAAGTGTGTTAATTTAGAAGCACTCTTTGTTAATTGAATTTAATAGTTTTTTCTTAGTAGATGTACTCTTTTGATTAATGGAGAATTTTACACATTTCCCCTTTTTGCATAAATTTCATCAAAAGATAAGGTTTCACCAAAAATTGTAATACCCCTAGTCTTTTCGTATTATATATATATATATATATATATATATATAAAGAATGGGTACTTCAAAAAATATATCATACTTGTACTGAGTACATGGGTACTAGTAGTTTGCCTGGTATTTCTGTATACATATTGGGTACGCGAAACATGTAGTTACATTTTTTAAAACTTTTGTTGTATCTAAGAAATACCTAGTAAATTCTTAAGTCGTACACTTTCATACAAATATGAAGGTTGCTTCATAAGACTTTTTGCTATACTTGGTATACTCTCAAAATTAAGCTTTGGTTTGTATGTTATTTAATGTAATGACATCTACCTCTAGTTTGTACCTTACGTTTGCCATTAAAAGTGATTTGAATGTTGGATCCTTGATCGACTAAGTTATTAAATTAATTTCTCTATTTTGGTTTTCCAATCTTTACCACCAATGTATTATTCTAAATTTGTAAAAATGGATTATTACGGCTGTACCCCTACCCTACTTTTTAAGGTTTTGTCATATCGATGTCCCTGTATCGTACCAGTACTTGCAGCTGTACCCGTATACGTGCATCATATATGTACATATGTATACACACACACACTAGAACATCTTATTTGGTGTGAACTAAAATTAAAGTCGACTTCAAATTACATATTTCGAAATTATCCCTGAACAAATTTATGTTTCTCAATTTGTTTAATATTAAATTCCTTAATTGTGAGGGGAAAAAAGGAAAAAATGCCCGTACTCCATGTTTTTTAGTTCCCTTCCCCACGCTTTTAGTTTTCAATTTCATTACTCATAGTTTTCAAAATTTTCTTCTATTTAGATTTCATATTTTTTTGGCTTTTTTTTTTCTGTCTGAAACCTAAAAGCACCCATTTTCTTGTTTGCTTTTATGATTTCTTCAAGCCTCTTTTTGTGGCGGTACCGGATAGTTATGCCTTTTGGTCAGGTTGGAAGTTGGAACCTAGATGGCAAAATAGGTTTTGCTACCATCAAACTGTTATGCAGTAATATATAAAAATAATTGATCAAGTACATCCAAACCCTAAAGATGAGGAATCCATTCCCAGTAAATGCATTCTGGTAATTTATTTTAGACATATGGGAAAGAAATGCTTTGGCCCTTTGTCTTCAATGGAGGCTGTATCTTCAGCTGTTACACAGCTCGTTGCTTCTTGTCAAGTCCAGTGTGATCATTCTGGTTTCCTACTACTACAAGTTATAGATAGCATAATCTCGGGAGAGAAAAAAAGTGTATTAGTGCCCAAATGCTTTGAATTGTGGGGTCATGGATGCATTGAGAAAGGATTGAAGTTTAGGGACAAAATAAAGATTATATGGTTGAGTTTCAAGGTTTTGTTAGTTTTTCGTTTCAAGTTTAAATATGGTCTTGAAAAGGTTGAAAATCCTAATACATGAGGGTAATAATGAGGAAACTTAATCCTCAAGTTTCAAGCCTAATTTGAAAGATATTTAGTGTGATGGAAGTTTTCTTCTTGTCCTTTTGCGCCACCGCTAATAAGACAGTAAGACTACTCCTCATTTAGTAATATCAGCAGAAACATTTATCTTTTTGCATTTCGCTTCTTGTGCTCATCTTCCAGGTTGCCTTCTCAAGTCTTATCTCCAATCATCCACTCTGATGCATAATGGCATGGTTACTATGACCAGCATTAAAGGCTTGCTTTTGCAATATTGTTTATATGAGCTTTGCCTTCGATGGCGAATGTAGAATGCACATTGCAAGCCTACTAATTGCATCTGCCACCATTTGGGTGACTTGAAGTTTAATATCAGTAGCCTATAGGGCGTAGCACTCTTCGAACATCAAATGTTCAAGTTCGTGTGGCTGCTCTCAAGTGAAAGATCTGTTCAGAGTCAAGCTCTTAAGAGGCTACAACATGGACTTTTCTTTCAATATTCATATCTAAATGGTGGATTGAGCAAATCTTCCGTTTTCTTCTTGAAGCATTTACCTAATTGTTGATGGACTACACAAGGGCTGCTCGTAGTTAGCAGAAAGGAATTGTTCCTTCGACTTTGTGTACAAAAAACCATGTGCAGTTGGCAGATTCTATGGACTGTGCTGTAAATGGCTAAATGCTCTACCACAGCTGCACTGCTCCTTTAGTATTATTCCCAGTGCTGACGTCCTTTATCTTGATCGCTCCAAATATGATAGTTCTTCATGGGCTTACTATTAAGAGAAGGTAGTTTTTTCTACTTTCTGAAAGGGTCAGTAACTCCAAAGCATACTTTCTTTGTTAAATCATTTTGTAGTTCTAAAAGTTTTGGTGCTGTTCGTTGTTCTCATCATGTTGTAGATCCATTGTTGTTAAATGTAGTTTATAACTTTCATCTTCATCGCTAATTTCTTTTGATGGATTTCCATTAGTTCTACCAGAAAGCTAGCCCCCATTTGTGGTTTTACCAGTCCAGGGTGCTGGAAGGAGCAGAGTGCAGATAGATGTAACTTTTAGTTCTCATTTATTCATTTTCATAAAATGGCTGACTTTGACTTTTTACAACATAGATCTATGGTACTAGATATTCGCATTAAGGGGCAACATAAAGCAAGAAGAGATATGGGAATCCCATGAACAAGATGGTGGAATCTTAAATGTGAGAAATTGAAGATTTTTAAGGACAAAATGTGTAAATAAATAATGTGGGATTTATAAGAAGATACAAATACTATTTAGAGTACAATGGCATAATAATATATTAAAAGGATATTGAAAGAAGTTCTTGGAGAGTCGAAAGGAAAATGCCATATAACTAAGGAAACTTGGTGGTTGAATGACGAGATCCAAGCTATAGTAAAAGTGAAGAAGGAATGCTTTAAAATGTGGCAAAATGATAGAAATGAGGACAATTTTAGGAGTTATAAACAAACTTGTAAGGACTTTAAGAGAATCGTTAGAGATGTGAAATTGAAAGCTTATGATGACTTTTATGCTAAAATAGATAGTAAAGAGGAAAAAAAGAACATCTACAAACTCTCTAAGTGGAGAGAAAGAAAAATAAGACATCTTACTTAAGTTAAATGTATAAAAAACGAGGATTCAAGGGTGTTAGTGAAGAATGAGGAGATTGAGGAAATGTGAAAAACCTATTTTGAGAAATTATTAAACAAAAAACATGTGGAAAGATTTGAAGGAGAGGAATCTAGTCACTCGGATGAAATTAAAGAACATAAGTTTTATCGCAGAAGAAGAAAGTTTGAAGTGATAACTGCAATAAAGCGAATAAAATTGAAAAAAGTTTTAGAACCAGATGGTATCCTTGTGGAAGTGTGGAAATACCTAGGTAAAGTGGGAGTGTTTTGGTTAACAAAGTTATTTAATAAAATTATAATGACTAGGAAAATGTCTGAAGAGTGGAGAAAAAGTATTCTAGTACCTATATATAAAAATAAATAAGATATTCAAAATTGTAACAATTATAGATGTATTAAGTTAATTAGTCGTACGATAAAGTTATGAAAAATAGTGATTGAACATCGTCTAAGGCTAATAATAACAGTGCCATAGAATCAATTTGGTTTTATACTTGGTAGATCAACTATGGAAACTATCCACTTACTAAGGAGATTAATAGAGAAGTATAGAGAAAAGAAGAGAGATATTCATATGATTTTTATAGATTTATCTAAGTCTATGATAGAGTGTTTAGAAATATCATATGGTGTGGGCGTTGGAGAGAAAAGGTAGTGACAAAGGGTTACATTGATGTGATAAGAGACATGTATGATGGAGCCGCCACGACAATTAGATCATTTGCAGGAGAAACAAGTAAATCTCCGATTACAGGAGGATTATACCAAGGATCGGCTTTGATTCCTTATCTCTTTGCCTTAGTTATAGATGAATTGATTAAACATGTTCATGATGTGGTTCCTTGGTGTATGCTGCTTGCTGATGATATTGTCTTAGTGGATGAGACTAGGAGTTGGGTTAACGCTAAGTTAGAAATGCGGAGGAAAGTTTTGGAATTAAAAGGGTTTCGAGTAAGTAGGAATAAAACTGAATATATGGAATATAATTTTAGTAGTAAGAGGATTATTAATGGTGAAAAAGTAAAGATTCAAAACCAAGAGATACCTAAGAGTGAATATTCTAATTATCTAGGTTCGATTATTAACAAAGATGAAGAGGTTGTAGATGATGTAATCCATAGAATCAAAGTTGGTTGGCTTAAGTGTAGAAATGCTTTTGGAGTTTTATGTGATCGACGGATACCTACAAGATTTAAAGAGAAATTTTATAGGACAACTATTAGAGCAGCGATTTTATATGTGACAGAATGTTGGGCTGTTAAGAAAGATCACATAAATAAGATGAGTATTGTAGAAATTAGAATATTAAGATGGATGTGTGTTAAGACTAGAAAAGATAAAATTAAGAATGAAAAGATTCGTGGAATGGTAGGAGTTACACCAATTGAGGACAAGTTGAGAGAAAATAGATTAAGATGGTTTGGACACATACAACGTAGACCAGTTGATGCAGTAGTAAGAAAAAACGACAAGATCGTGAGTAATGAAAATACTAAGGGGAGGGGTAGACTTAAATGACATGGAATGCAGTATTAAAAAAATATATGAACATGTTAAAACTAACTGAGTTTGTGTTTGGACTAACTTTTTTTCTAGGCTTTTTAGCTTTTTAGCTTTTTTTGTAAAAAAGCAGATGTGAAAAGATGTAAAAAAAACCAACTAATTATAAGAGGAGGACAAACGAGTAGGTTTTTTAAGAGACTTTTAAGCCAAAAGCCTTTTAAAAAGCCTAAGTCAAACATATGCTGAAAATATGGCTGTTAACGGAGTAGAATGGCGTAAAAAGATTCATGTAGCCGATCCTAATTGATTGGGACAAAAGCTTAGTTTGGTTTGATTTGGTTTGATTTAGTTTGGCTTACATATGACTTTAACTCGTATAATCACAGATTGAGAGGCTCGCCTAAAAAGAATCGGCAGAGAAATTTTGTATTATATATGGTAATTCTTCGTATATCTGAATTGGATCCGAAACTTTCTATTTGTGAAAAAAATAAAATAAAATGGACGGATTGTCTAATCTCGCTCCTCATCCATTAGTTATACTTTAAGGAGGTTTTACCTTGAATGAAATGGTTTTCATGCTTCTCAGCGTAATCTTATCTAAAGATTTTACTGTCACATGTGATCGGCCATGTCCTCCAATGGGATGGTACTTTATGTGATTTTCAGATTTCTCTATCTTAATCTGTGCCGCCTAGTGTGTCTACTATCTATAGTGGGAACCACAGGCCTTCCTCTTTTTGAGGCGCGCATGACGACATGAATTTTTGGGAAGTCCATTTTCATTGTGATGCCAAATCTACAATTTATTTATAGTCCAAATGTTAAATGAGAATGTTTTATGCCAATTCAATCATTTTATCAGGACATGAAATTGTTAGTGTGAGACCCAGTTCCTTTTTCCTTTTCATTATATATATATTCGATGTGTTGGGTTTTGTTTCATCGTTTTAGAACAGCATGTGTTATATGTGTTTTACGTGTGTTCGGGTTTTGAAAAGGCTAGTTTGGTTGGTTGTTTTTGGGCTGTGAAGCTTTTTTTCGTCGGTTAGAGTTTGCTTTTCTCTGCGGTTCAGTCGACTGAAGTGCTTGGTTCAGTCGACTGAATGGGCAGTGGGGTGGTTCAGTCGACTGAAGTGGGAGGTTTAGTTGACTGAAGTGGGAGATTCAGTCGACTGAACTGGGTCGGTGGAGTTTTTGAGATTCCAGTAGCCTTCTTCAGTCGACTGAAGTGGGAAGTTCAGTCGACTGAACTCCTGTGTTAGGCGTGGCCTATAAATATCAACCCTTTGGAACATATTTTAAAAACCTTATTTCTTCTTGGCTAAATTTTCTCTTTAAACATAAAACCTCCACCTTTTCTCTAATTTTTCGGGAAGCCTAGGCTTGTTTTTGGCAATCGTATAGTGGATCCTTGCTATCCTTGCCGAGGGCTCCGTGTTCATCCGGACGGAATCTCGTTTTGACAAAGTTTGTTTTTCGAGGCATTGAGTTTTTGACTTAACGAGGCAGGATCCTAAACTCTCATGTCTTAAAAGGGAGCTACGTGGAATATTATGCGTTTTTACCGTTTTAAAATGCATGAAAAGTTATTTTAGGTGCTTAATCTCTGTTTGGCTGGACGAAATGGCTTTTAAAGTATTTTTATGGTTTATTCTATGTTGTTGGATGTGTGGACGTTTGTGGTTTTCAGAAAGGTGGTTTGAAATCGGAGGGATTTATGGAAGGTTTTGGAAAAACGTGCTTTGGAAGTTTGGAGCTAACCCTTGGGGCTGAGCTTGGATTTTTAAATATTAGGTTGAGATGTGAGTTTATCTCGATGGATATGTGAATGATACGATGGTATGTATGTAGATAGTTAGTACATGGTTATGTGCGTACTTATATCTGTTGAATCATACGAAAAATTGCACGTTAGGGCAAGTGATTGTCCTGCGGTGAAAGACCGCGAAGTTAGGGCAAGTGATTGTCCTGCGGTGAAAGACCGCGAAGATAGGGCAAGTGATTGTCCCGCGGTGAAAGACCGCGAAGAATTGCACATTAGGGCAAGTGATTGTCCCGCGGTGAAAGACTGTGAAGAGCTTGATGATTGAGTTAGTATTATCTCACGGTGAAAAACTGTGAAAGAGTACGATATGCATATGAACTTGTTGTGTATGCTTACTATATTGTCGAACATTGTTAGATATCAAGAGACAACGAGAAAACTTATGGTTTTTGAAAAGTAAAACTGTTCTTTTTTTGAGGCTCGTGTGAGTTGGAATATTCATATTATTTGTGTTAGCATGTTTTACTTTTAAATTTATGCTAGTCTGTTTTTTATTGGGTTTCAGTTCACGGGGTGAGATTTGTGAAAACCTTTTTCAGGTGACGGTGATCACGGGTATTGATCTAGTGGAGCCTCGGAGGCGGAAGACTTTTGTTTAAAGTTTTTTTTTATTTTGTTATGGGATTATGTACTGATACTTGTATTGCCTGTTCTTGGAGGCGCGTTTTGTAAGCTTTGAAGCGATATTTTATGCATGTATGGAATGTATGTTTATTTTGAGAAGAACCCTGGGTTTTGGGGTGTGACACTTAGTGCTGCATTTTTTTTTTCTTTTTTCTTTTTTTTTTTGTTTCTGTAAAAAGTAGAAACTGTATCACTTCTAGGATCAGAAAGACAGTAGGACTAAGAAGAATGTGCTTGTTAACTTCCTTTCCGCATGACTGGAGTTGTGTGTGCCATTGCTCCCCCTCCCCACACCCCCC
>JAOTRH010120148.1:0-14824 GCA_034768845.1 Heliamphora exappendiculata
GTGTCATTCTTAGAAAGATCATTTAGAGTAAATGTATAAATATTTTCATACCTATGACCTTCAAGAATAACTTTGTTGTTGGTTGAATCTTCAATAACGCACTTAGCATGATCAAACACAACTTTGTAGCATTTGTCACAAAGTTGGCTTATGTCAAGAAGGTTATGTTTCAAACCATCAACAAGAAAAGTATTTTTAATAGAAGGGGAAGGAATTTTTACCAACACAGCCAATTCCTATGATTTTTCCTTTGCTATTGTCTCCAAAGGTCACAAATTCACAATCTTTTGGCTTGAGAAATGCAAACATTGATTTGTCGCATGTCATGTGTCGTGAGCAATCACTATCAAGGTACCACATCTCTTCCTTGAATGAGAATTTGAGACACACCTGCAAGGAGAATTAAGTTTTGACTTTTGGTACCTAAATTTTCTTGGGTCATTTGATGTTAGTTACTTGAGGGTGTGTTCCTTTAGCAACCCAAACCTTCTTAACAGAAATATTTAAAGATTTTTTATGTGGACAGTGGGTGACAATATATCCATGCTCATAACAATGAAAACAAGTAGCATTTGAATGATTTGATGATACTTTGACAAATATGTTGCTCAAGAATTTTTGTTTCTTCTTGGGTTTGTAACAAATTCCAGCTTTATCAAAAATACATTTTTGCATCCCAAGAAGTTTATCCAAATTTTTCTTTCATTGAGTAAACTTATAAACAGTTTTTGTGAGATCCTCAATCTTTTCACTCAAAACTCTATTTTCATCTTTTTGAACAGAAACTTGTTTTGTCAAAACAAAATTTTCACTTTTTAGAGTTTCAATTTATGCTGAGGAGGAAAGAACTAGTTTTTAAAAATAGAATTCTTGGCTCCCATTTTTCTCAATTCGTCATGCAAGTCTTCAAATGTATTTTTCAATTTCTCTAATGAAAAAGAATTAGGAGTTACCTCATCATCTTCTTTGACCATAAGACATAGATTGACAACTTCATTTTCTTCCTTTTCATCCTCAGAGCTACTGTCATCGCTTTTGCCCCAAGCTGCAATCATGGCTTTCTTGAAGCCTTTCTTGAATTGCTTCTTGAGCATAGGGCATTCAGCTTTGACGTGTCTAGGCTTCTTGCATTCGTAGCAGATAATTTCATCTTTCTTAGAGTCATTTTTGAACTTGCTAGAGTCACCTTTGAATTTGGTGAATTCACCTCAGTGTGCATACTTTTTGAAGAACTTTCTTCCTCCTTGTTTCTTATTTCTAAGAAACTTTTTAAACATTCTTGTGATGAAAGCCATATCTTCATTTTCATCACATGAGGAGTCTTCCTCAGATTTTTCTTCAGGAGTTGAGGACTTGAAGGCAATACCTTTCTTCTTTTTATTGTCTTCCTCATCATCCATCTTGATGTTCATCTCATGGGTCATGAGAGAACCAAGAAGTTCTTCCAAACATAGTCTGTTGAGGTCTTTGGCTTCTTGTATGGCTGTGACCTTAGCTTCCCAACTCTTTGGCATACACCTCAAAATTTTTCTGACCATTTCTGTATTAGTGTAAATCTTGCCAAGAGATTTTAGTCCATTAATAATGTCAGTAAAACGAGTAAACATATTAGAAATTATTTTATCATGCTTCATATTGAATAACTCATAATTATGTACAAACAAACTGATTTTTGACTCTTTTACTTATTTGTACTCTCATGGATAACTTCAAGTCTATCCCAAATTTCTTTAGCGGTGTCACAAGTCAAGATTCTACTGAACTCGTTTGGGTCAAGTGAGCAATACAGGAGATTCATGAATTTAGCAATTTTTTTGTATCTTCTTTATGTCGGTCTCAGTCCATTCAGTCTCTGATTTAGGGATAGCAGCTCCTTCAATGATTTTAGTGGGTCTTTTGGGTCCATTTATGATAACCCGCCAAAGGTCATAGTCTACGGCTTGAATGTAAATTTTTACTCTAGCCTTCCAATAGTTATAGTTTGTTCCATTGAACAAAGGGGGTCTGTTAGTCGATTGACCTTCAGATTGGGCATGTCCAATACTAGTGGTTGCCATATAAAACTCTTAGACTGTTAAGTCAAAAGCAAGAGCTCAAGCTCTGATACCAATTGTTAGATCTAGGCAACCCAAGATGGGGGGTGAATTGGGACTTTAAAAAAGGCAATAGTAATTTAAAATTTTTTTAATAAATCTTTTAATATAGCAATAAAGCAAGATATGCAAATATATAACCAATGCAAATATTAAAAGATGAGGAATAGAGAAATAAAACCAGAAACTAGAGATTTATAGTGGTTCGGTTTTATCCTAGCCTACATCCACTCCTCACGATCTCCCTTGAGTATTTCCACTATTCAGAATACTTCCAGCGTATTCAAAGCCTTTACAAGTTTCAAGATTTCACTTGAGCTATCTGAATATTTACGGGCACATTTATAAACCTGTTACAGCTTCAAGAAGATCCTATGAAAACAAGTTCCTATTTTTTTTTAATCTCTCTTGAACTCTTCTTTGATGAGTTTTACTCACTCACTCAAATGCTAACAGGGTGACTCACCCTTGATTACAATAAATGAGATGTAATGAATGAAGAACACTCACTCTCTTTACAAGATTGATTTACAATAAATAAAAGGGTAAAGAGAGATGAGGAACAAGAACAGGAGTTACAGCAATAAATATGAGCATGATGATTTCTTATATAGATTTGAGCAATATAATTGTAAATGCAAGTCTCTCTTTTTTTTTTAATGTTGAGAAGTAACTCCTTATATAAGTTCTTATGAGTTCTTGACCGTTGGAGGTAGGTGGGGGCAATAAATGCTAAAAATTTAACGGTTGAGATCTACCGTATTTTGAATTTTTGTCTTTAGGGTCGACACAAATTTTGCACTTTACCTTCCAACGTTCTGGGGTCGCCACAAATGAATCTGATGTCGACTCGTTTGAAACTTCAGCATCTGGAGGAACCATTTGGTGTCGACTCAACTTGTCGCAGGTGTCGACACTAAATCTCTGCAGGAAGTCTCGGTACTTTTATGTCGACACAAATGTGTTTTGGGGTCGACACAAAAATTCTGTAGCTAGCTTCGGTAGTTTTGTGTAGACACAAATCTTCTTGGGGTCGACACCAAAATTCTGCAGGCAGACTTCAGGACTTTTGGGTCGACACGATTTATCGTGGGGTCAACACCAAAAATTTGCAGGAGGTCTCGGTTGTTTTGTGTCGACACAATTTTTATTTGTGTCGACCCAAACTTTTGGAAACCAAAAGTGAGGATTACTTCTGTGTCGACACAAAATTAATTTGTGTCGACTCAAAATGAGTCCTGGACACTTCGGCACTTTTGTGTTGATACAAAATTAGTTTGTGTTGACACTAATTTTTTGGTACCTGAAGATCAACTTGAAACACAGTTAGGGTGTCAAAATATTTGATCAATTGGTGTTGACACACTTGATAAGTTTCAAGTATACTTTACCTTAAAAGTGTTTGACTTAATTTTCAATTAAGATCAACACAAAAAATTTTATTTAAAGAATTCTTAAGTGTTTGAACCTTTTGAGATAAAAGCCATTTTTTTTTGGCTAAGGTGTCAACTTTGATTGTTCAAAATGTGTTAACACTTTCTATTTAAAACCATTTATTCTTAGAAATTAAATTATAAAAATTATCAAAATCAAATTAAAAAGCCCTTGGACTAACAGCAACACGCTTCAAAAGAAACTCAAGGGTCATCCATAGACTCTCAAAACTATCTGGCACCATTATGGCTCCCAACAACACCCCCCATAGTGTAAGTGTAACCCCCGGCTCCCACAAGGCACCAATCCTACACAAAGGAATAAGATCCCGCCGTAGACCGGCAGCCCAAGAGATAGATAAGGTATAAACTTAAACAACCACAAGAAAATTTTAATATCAAAAGAGATAAACATGAGTCAGTAGGAATTCACCATCCCAAGGCATACATTACTTCTAAAAGGTCCAAAACCTTCAAATTTTATACATGAAGCTTTGCCAACACTAAAACTAAACAAAAGAAAGACTGGCCAAAATGATTTCCAACACCAGAACCAAAACAACTCAATGACGCATGTGGTGGACCAACTCTTAGTCGTTCATGGTATCTGCAACCACAGAGGTTATAGGATAGCGCACTTAGCATTATCATGAACAGAAAAGATACTTACTTAGTCAAGGATAACTGAAAACTCTTTCTAAAAACAGTTCATCACATTTTTCATAAAAATATAAAAACTGATGCATTTGCTTGAACATGAAAACATCACAGGTTATACAAAATCTTCTCTGTATTGCAAACAGAAATATGTTCCTGGCTCAACTGCCACAAATTAAAAATGCATGACCACTTTATCAAATCTAGACTCAAACCTCAATAATGTCCAAGTAGTCGTCAACCTCACGACCGAGAGTTTCGATGGTACCGTAATCTCAATTCACAATGCACGGATAGCAACATGTTGGAATGAGGGCCACTCTCCACCAAGCACCAGTGGTATGTGCTAAAACATAAGACTTAGCCCAAAAGCCTTTAAGGTAAAAACTCTCGCTTAACGAAAAACCTCTCCTGAAGGGACAAATAAAAAACCCATAGTTTGGTAACCTCCCTCATAACGGGATATAAAGGACTAAAAACCCTTCTAACTTGACACTTTGGAACAACCACACAACATTAACCATACTTTCATAATCACATCATGCTAGCTCAAAATAGTATAGATAGCGCACTTGAATTAAAGACATCATGACATTTGAAAACAACTGGTTCATGCAATCATCAAAACTGGCCATAGTTCAAAATATGCGCTTCAAAGCATTTTCATGCATCATTTAGATAACTTAAGTTCAAGATAATGGTTAAATACTCTCACCTTGCATAACATGCGTATGAACTGAGCCTCCCCCTGGCAAGTTAAGCAGGACCCACAGGTTCTACAACCTTCGAGCCAAACAAGCAAAATACAACTCGACCGTTAATCACAGTATCCTTCCCCTTTAGGGTGAAACTAAAATGATTCTAACCGTGGAATGCTTTTCTTGATTTTAGGGACCATGGTTACTTTCTTTTTAGGTTTAAGGGGTACTACGCATTTGTCCAATTCTTTACTTGTTTAAAGATTTAATTTAACTATTTATTACTCTCTCCCAATCATTAAAATTTAAAGTACCGCAGCATCTTGAGGTACTTAGACTTGGAATTTGATTATGATTTTTGGTGATGATTTAGATTAAAATATTTTCTACAACTTTTATATTCAACACCACAGTCAAAACCTAAGGAAAAAGGGTGAAAAACTTGACGGATACTAAAACGGTTCAGCACATACTCAAAGAATTGGTCAGAAAAGTGTCTATGTTGGTCTCAGTTTTGAGGTAACAGATCAAGTCCAAATGCGTCCATTTTTGAGTATGTTTTTGTTCAATATGTCTTCTATAAGTTTCATGTTTAGAGTTAAGAGTAGTTGTTTGAAACAAGTTAGACTTTTTGACCATTTTAAAAAGTAGATTTTGTCAGCCGCCAAAACATAGCAGAGCCGATGTTGGACAGAGGGTTTGAAATAATTTTGGGGAATCATACCGAGGCTTTAACATCTGATTTGTGGACAGAATGTACTTCAATATGTTAGATACAATGTTCATGTAGACTACTTTCGGAGTAGGTCATTCAAAATAGGGGTTTCAGGTTGCACAAAAATACATGACAGAAGTGTCCATTGAGAGCTGAAACACAATAGAGAGTTACAAAAAGGGTTTTGACCTATCAAAACTCATTATTTTGTTCTCATATTTGGTGGGTAGATATATATACATGTTATTTATAATGTTCATGTTTTGAGCAAAACTCGGATCTCATTTAAACTAGGGTTTTTAGGTCTGCATTGTTGACTGGTCTGAAATCGACACACTTTAGTAGAATTGTAATATCTCGAGTTCTATTTACTCAAATGAGTTCAAACCAATTTTGGATGAAAGATAACACAAAAATATAACCCTAGACATAAAAATCATGCTTAGATCAATTTTTTACATTGAGTTATGATATTTCAAATCTCAGGGCAGAAAGGTTGAAAGGCTCAAATTGCAGGCCATGTTTAGATCTAGTCTCATAGCATCATGTGTGTTAATGGTTGGTCCATTTCCTTTACATCCATATTTTGTACACTCAAATATGACAATTTCAGAACCTTTTCATGCCATGGATCCATTAGAAAATATTATAAAAACTTCAAGACACAACAGCTATACTAAGACAGTCCTAAAATCTCACTAAGACGCCTTTCGATTCATATTCGATTCTTGATCTTTAATTGATGTTTTCAAATGATGAAAGAGATGTTTGATAGGTGTGAAATCAGATGTGTTAAAGTCTTTCTTACCTTATATAGATCACTCTTTGATGATTTGGATCAAGGACTTAGTTTAGCATCCATGGATTCTACCAAAATTTCTTGGTTCTTGTTCTTTCTTCTTCTTCCTTCTTCTTTCTTTTTCTTTCACTCCCTCTCTCTTCCCTTACTAGTGTCGAAATTTCAAGGGGGAGAATAGGTGATTTGGGTCCCTTTTTATATTGAGGTTAGTGGGGGATGCTTCCTTGAGAAGCTTTGCTAGCCATAGTTAAATGAAGTTAATCTTGGTTTACTTTTTACTAACCTTGGTTTAAGAGACTTAGCCACCAAGTTTGGCACTCTTCCCTAGGTAGCTAGCCATTTGAGTATATATATATATATATATATCAATTTTTTTTTATTTAATTGCAAAAATTTTGTGTGTGGGTATTTTCATATAGGTTTGTTTTCTTGACTTTTTGAGCTTATCTCTTATCTTAAACAATTTGGGCTTATAACCTTGAGTTCTTAACCTCAATATTCTAGTTTTAATATATGCTTGTGTGTTTTCTCCTCTTTCTAGGGTCTCAAGCTCGAAAGGTTAAAAGCTCGGGCCGATTCTTCTTACTGAACCTAGGTTCAAGATTTTGTTTGTTTTGAGATATTCTTTCTTCTTTATTTATATATTAAGTTCGGGTTATTACAGTAAGGGACCTCCCAAACACTTCCTGACTTTTTAACACACCTTAGGCCGAAAATTATTATGCTCACGTCCACTATGTTCCCGTCCACTATGCTTCTATCCATACCCAGCCTCAGAGTACACGGCTTATGACATACATAATCCTCAACATGCCCAAAACTACACCTCATATTTAACCACAACAAACAACCTCCAAGAGGTTTCACACAACCCACCACACTTATTCATTAGGTTACTGGTAGCACAACACACAGCGGGTAACTAATTACGGTCACCCCTAACTCACATGGATACAACACACTCCAAACAATAAATACTCATCTCACGGGCTTACACCCACCACAATCACTGACCACCAGGTCACACTCTCAAGACCCACATCACTCCTATAACGAGGATAGGTTAAACTCAACTTAACCTTCTAAAGCCCAACTACACTACTCATCCTATTCACCACCTAGTCACATCATATCAACACATATTCACATACCGAGGGAAAGCCTCAAAGTAACAAGACCATTTGGGTAACTAATTTAGATTTCTCATAGAAAGAATGTCGACCAAATACTTTTCTATTTCGAACCCCAAAGTAGTTAACCGGACGCCAAATGGCATGCCACATCGCCCTAAGACTCAACTTCTATGCTGATATAAACACATAGCATACGCAAGACAATACAACCGCAATCCCATGAAAGCACACAAATCATGCCGTGTAGTGGTACCTAATTATCATCAAACAATTCTCAAGGCCGTCCTCACATCCCACGACTCCTAGGTATCCGGACCTAGAGCTATGATACCATTCTGTTACGACCAAAACCCAGGTTCGTGAACTAACCCCTAAACTCAGCATACATAAACCATAATCATAGGTGATGCCCCAAAATATAAGAAAATATTGTACATGACATTCAAAGGGTTTAATAAAATGAACTAAGTTCCAAAATTTACATTTCCAGGTTTACCACAAAGGTTTGAGATAACATATATTCAACATTAACTAACACTTTCATTACATCACTTCCATTAGTTTTATGTACAACCAAAATAAAGAAATCATGACTCCCACTCTTTGCCGTTTTCAATAGCATCCATAACTGGTGTCACCCTGCTCTTCGGAACCTTAAATTATTTAACATATATACATGAGCCGAAACTCGTAGGATAAAAATTAACTCATATATAATGCATGATTTGTGAGGTGTGATGGGTGCAACCGGAATAAAAATGTAAGTTCCATAAATTTGTTATTTATTTTCACGCACACACCCACGCACGCCAAGTTATTCTTTTATTAAACTTTTTTTCAAATATCTCTTTCTTTCACATTTATTCTCGTTACCCGATTTTTTACAAAAATCAAATCGCATTTTTATTACCCGATTTATCACAAAAATCGTATCACAATAATGAACCGGCGTCGGACGCAGCTTATAGAAATCCCTCCCTATTAATTCTCAATAGGCTACACGAAACTATTGGGTAATAAATAGCTCTATAACTCACCACGACGTAACACCACATTTCGGGGGCTAACCCATGGGCATGTAGTTCCCATTTTGCTCGAGTTTTTGGTCTTTTATTGCAGACCCGTCAGGCCAACTTAATTCACATTAATCCATAAGATTCATTATTCCCGATACTATCATTTTTCAAGAAAATTCGGGAATCCAACCCATAAATGGTTCTTTTCCCAATTATTGTCAGAATACACCATTTTGATTCCCAACCCAAATTTTTCATTAAATTTTCAAACCACATGTATCACAACTTTCATTATATAATTTCTCATAGTTCACATTGTTTCTTCAATGTTACCAAGTACCAATAATACAAGATTGATAGTAAAAGATCATATTATTTTAAAAAGGTAACACCCATCATGTATATATATACATATCAATTGGAAATTCACTTTTATTGTAAAGAAAACCCAATCAATTAGTTCAATGCATACCTGTCACTCAATCTAGATATATATATTGGTGTGCCATAAGCTCCAGGAATTATAAATTTAGTAAAAATGGTCAATAATAAGAAAATTAAGTTTTTCTAAAACATTTGGCAAAAAAAGATGAAAATAGTTATGAAATTTTGACATACGGTCACTTTTTTAATCATAAGTTTTTCTACAAAAAGAATTTTCTCGTGAGGTAATCTTGTTGGAAGGAGGACTTCCGGAACTTCAATTTGAGTATAAAATTGACCCAATTTGGAGTCCGAACGAGAGAGATACATTAATTTGAAAAATAAAATTTTAACTAGTGAAATAGGCTGCGCGAAAAACCGATCGATCAATCTATGCAGCGGTCTGACCTGCAAAAAATACCGAGAGCAACCTTCAACCGCTGGATAGATCGATCGATCGGTCTATCAAGCGGTCCTACACCGAAAAATCAATTTTCACAAGTTTTTGAAACCAAAATCTATCTAAACTCAAATTGATGCAAATTCATGAAATTTTAGATCATTTAAGCTCCCATTTTACACAATAAACTTACAAATTTATAGTTAACCATTTTTCAAAACTCTAATTTCCTTAAAAATCTAACTTAACCCATACACCTATCAAGTTTTTCACTTATGCATGAAATCAAAAAGATTTTTACTCATATAAGAAAAATATCAACACAACTTAATACAAAATATATAAGATAATCTAAATCCTACCTCAACTAGCTCAAAATCTTAAGATTCCACCAACGCCTTCTTCTTAGGGTTTCGGTTGCCCCTTGGGTTTCCTCCTTGAAGCTTCTAATTACCCCTATTGAGTATTAAATCTTTAACCTTTGTTTGGTAGCCCTCAATTTTGCACCAAGCCTTCTAAATTTAGGTAAGAATTCAAGAACTTAGCCATTCTCCATAGAGGAGAGTGGCGTGAGTGGAGGTGAGGGGGTGGGGTGAGACTCTTTGCTTTTTATTTCTCTCTCTCTCTCCACATATGTCTAGAAGGGCCCAAGGGCCTTGTTTGGGTTGCCTCTTATTCGTTCCATATTCTTTTCTTTAACTCTTAATTCTCGTGACCTATTTCCACTCTAATTTAATAACATAGTTTTATATATTATGTTTCACCTTTACAACTTAAATTTCATCTCATATCTCAAGATTTTAAGTCAATAAACTATATTTGTCCTCAAATTCTCATTATAAATTATATTAAGAATTCATTAACAAAATAAACACGTACGAGGTGGTCACACTCCCTTTGTAGTGTGAAAGGCTAAAAATGAAAATGTGATTATGTGATTCTTAGATTTTATAATTTTTTTAAAGAAACCTAATTTTTTTTGGGGTAATTTAAAACCTAGTTATTTATATTACATTGGCCCCGTTTTGGTAATTTTACTTATTTGTTTATTGACTTATAAGATAAAAAATAAATCACGTTGTTTGGATAACCAAATAAGTTAAAAATAAAAAAATAAGTAAATAAACTCGTTTGAAAAGTCAAATAAGCAAATAAGCTGGCTTATAAGTCAAACAAGTTAGTTTATAAACAAATAAACAAATAAGTCACAAGCTACCCAAATAATATGATTTAAATAGAATTTTATTTATTTACTAATAAATAAATATGCAAATAAGGCCATTATAAAAACAATGCCCTGAAAATTTAATGACCATATTTATTTGTTTTGAGCGAAATAAATTTAAAATTGAATTAACAAAGTAAATAAGATTTTTATTTCTTGCTATCAATGTACCGGATAAACTATCGGGTGGCTTAGAATTCAGTGGGACAGAAAAACCCATTCCTACATATGTCAAATATACCCTGAATCCTGATAATATAGCATTCTAAACCTGCCCCTTCGTCTCCATGTTTCAACTTTCCGTTCTGAACGAGAGTGAGAAGAAACTAGGGATTCGCCTCTTCCACTCAACCCGAAGCCTACCCGGCAAAGCTCGCTGCTCCACCGCCGGTCCTCTCTCGGTCGAAAACAAGGTTAGATTTCTCTACATCTAAAGCATTTTCGATTTCGTTTTTGTGTATTTGTAGATCTCGTTTTTCGATTTCTGTACATCTAAGCATTTTCCACCGCCATGGGTGATGAGGTATTTGCTGTTGAGAGTTGTGAGTTGAAAGAGGGGAAAGAAGACTAGGGAAAGAAGAAATAAAATGAAAGGAAAAATGAGTGAGGAGCATGAAAATCTGCAATGGAAGATAGGTAATAACCCAACAACATGAAAACTGACGTGAGGAGTATCCAGAACTAATGGATCTGTAAGTTCAAGCTTCAGCAGAAAAGTGTGAAACTCTGTAAATTCACTTTTGCAACTGAATATTAATTCTGTGATAAAGCAGATTCTATTTTTATCTAGAAATACTAGTTCAAGACAATTTTCTGCTGATTTTTCATATAAAAAAGTTGTATAATTTTGTTTAAGAAAGTCTATTTAATTTTAAAAAAATGGCAAATAGTAGCTTACTGCTTGAATCCCCTTCATTTTCCTTACATTTTTCATTTCTTTTCCCGATAAGAATGATAGCTTACCATTTCAAAAAAGATAATTTCCTAATGTCCCTACAATCATGTTGTTAGAGTGTTTTATTGTGCTTATGTCTTAAATAGATGTCGTGGTGTGCTTTATATAAATAGATGCGAGGAGGAGAGAAATAGGTTAAGTTCTAAAAACCCTAATTTCTAAGATCTGTTGAGTGTGTGCAGCGTGTTCGGCCTTGATTTTGGCTACTTGAGATTTAGCTAAGATCTGTGGTTGGATTTTGGCTACTTGGCATATGAACAACCACATAAGTCATTAATTGGACATTATTGTCATTTATGCATAAGGCTTGTTTTCCAATTTATAAACAAACATGGATAGGATAATTTTTTATGTCTCATGAAATAATCAAACATGGGAATGGACAATAGCCCAATCCAAACATAATTTTTTATGTTGCGTCTGTATTAATTCTTATGTTCGGGTCGATGCTTCTTAGGGCGAACTCTGTATAATTGCCTAGTCCTCTATAAGCCATAAACGACAAGAATTATTTACAATCATAACTTCCCTTAAGATATTGCATCTTAAATAACAAAAAGCTCTCATTTTGATTATGTGAAAATTTTAGAACAATGAAATTCAAGATAAATAAAGAGTCAACTCTCCTACCAAGGACAAAATTTGGAATTTTTATGATTCGATAAAAGTAACCACTTGTCCAATATAAGGTCTTTTTCATAATCTTTGATATGCTAGGTTCCACTTTTAGCTCCTAATTATGAATATGCAAAAAGATTGGTCAAAGGAATTTTCGTCGTAAGAGTTTTTGACAATGTGGGGCCTTCACATCTCATCTCTGAAGCTGTTGAAGTGTTGGCCTTTTGGATATCACTATACTCCTACGGAATGTGGTAAATGCCTGATGAAAAATAATGTCCAAGTCCTTATCGAGGAGTAGCAATTTATTGGAATAACCTCTAAATGCCTGATGAAAAATAATGTCCAAGTCCTTATCGAGGAGTAGAAATTTATTGGAATAACCTCTATTCCTTGAACTTGTTTCATGACTCTCGTCCAATTCATACTTTGTTTAATTTAGTAAATCTGCATTCTAGTGATTATATTAGTTTCAGTTGGAATGAATGGAAAACATCCCTTGTTTGAATTTGACACAGAAAGGATGAGCCTTGGCAGTTTGAAGAGGGTGCTGGCTAAAGCAGCCATTAGTGGAGTGACTGAAGCTAGGGCAAGGATATTTGGTCATGTACTTAACCCAACTGGTCAAAGATCTCCACACAAGATTTTACGCAAAAAGCTTATTGGTGAGAAAGTTGCACAATGGTATCCATATGACATCATGAAAGATAACCCCCTTGTCATGGCCCGACAAGAACAAGAATACTTCCTAATCAACCCCCCCTCTCTCTCCCTCCCTGTCTGTTTCCTGTCTCTCTATACACTCTTTTGTGCAACACACACACATGGACGAAGCACAACCTTGGTGGTTTTTTCAATATATGTGAGTTGTGGTTTGCCTATATGTTTGTGTGTATTTACATACTGTTTCTGGTTTGCTTTATGTATTTCCTTTGATTTTTGTGTAAACATAGTCTGTGTGTGGAGTCATGGTATCTCTTATCTTGCTTGTGGAAAGATTGCGTTGTGCAACCATCTTTCTACGGAAAGCACTTGAAATCTTCATTAGCGTGTGATTATATAATTTGAGCACAGTGAGCTATAAAGTAGTCAAAGATTAAGAAAAAGACATCACCTGTTACTTTTGTAAGTATGCTAGAGCAAGAACGATATACCATATGAATGCATTGTTAGAAGATAATCCAACGCCAAAATAAAATATCAACATGCTCGGTGATCCAAAAAATACATCTTTATTAACGTTCAACAATTACAATAATATGAAATTACAGGAAAATGAAATAACAGAAATAACATGAATAGAATTTGCAAATCGAGTTCTGCAATCGCAGTTTTCTTAAGAATGATTCACCGCCTACCGAGGGTGTTGTAGGTTTTTCACCGGCGTCACACTCCCAGGATAAAATGGCTACACGATCGTTGGAACACCACCAAGGATCGGCTACGAATGTACTTCGTCTGTCTTTCTTTCTCTTACAGCTTACAATATACTATGAGTTGTATCTTTCATTTCTCACATCTACTGTCTGTTTTTTTTTGTTCTGTCTCTTCTTATCTCTGCTTCTGCCTTCTTCTCTTCTTTTCTTCTTGTTTCTGAATACTGAAAAATGACAGTATATATAGGCCTTCCATCATGGAGGGGGTTTCAGGAGAATCAATAGCCATTAATGATATTGATTCTCAGGATTCAATTGCTAATTGAATGGTCAATTCAATTGCAATTGAATTCTGCTATTGAATTCTGAAATTCAATGACTAATAAATTTACAAAAATTTTAACATGCCTATGCATTGCATTTTCCAAAGATGCATAGACCTTTTCTCTTGCTTGACCTCAAAGGAATGAAGACGTGCTTGCAGAGTACAACATCTGGCCATTTGTATCTATTTTTTGGTCCAACAGATCTTCAACAGTTGACTATTTTTTCTTGGTCTGGCCATTGAAGTTGCATGATGTGGTTCTAGTTTTATTATCATTTGTGTTGAGGTGTGTAGGTCTGAAAGCAAAAGGTGTTGTATCATAGTTTTAAAAAGCGGCGGTTACTGTTACTGTTACGTAACGCCGTTACATAACGGTTTCGGTGGTATCTGTTACCCGTTATGATCGATTTTTTGATGTGAAAAAAATTCACAAGTGTGACGGCCGTTACACTACCGTTATGGCCAAGACAGATCGAAACGGCACGCTTCGGCTATTACGGAACCGCTATGGCCGTTACTGCTTGTGTAACAAGATTTTAAATTGTAAATTTTTTGATTTCGTTTTTTCATTAACAGATTTCACGTTTTTTATTATTTTCAACTTAAAATTATTCATAGTAGTGCAACAAGTCAAATACTACTTGGGCATTGTAGGATTTGCCTCAAATTTTTTCAATTTCACAACAATCGTCTAATTTTGTTTTTTGTTGTTAATTTTCAACTCTTTAACATGTTTATTTTTTTTTTCTAGTTTTGGTGAGTTCTTTAAGATTAAATATTTGTTAAAAGTTAAATAATTTGTTTGATTCAATATCCATATTTCTTGAAAATTCACTATCTATGAATTTGAAGTTTTAAAGTTTTGTGATGCTGTAAGAAGAAAATATGATATTATGATATTTTGATTTAAAAAAAAATGTTCAAGATCTATGCTTGTTTACAACCCCTCCAAAAAAAT
>JAOTRH010120159.1:0-14824 GCA_034768845.1 Heliamphora exappendiculata
AATTCTACTTAAAGAATTCTTAAGTGTTTGAATCTTTTGAGATACAAGTCATACCTTTTTGGCTAAGGTGTCAACTTAGATTGTTCAAAATGGGTTAGCACTTTCATTTTGAAAATAATAAATATTATCCAATTAAAGACATTTATTTATAGGAAATGAAATATGAAAATAATCAAAATCAATTAAAGAAGCTCTTGGGCTAACACATCTGATGGGTCCTCTAGGTCCTGGCCCAGCTGCCCCTGGTGGCAGGAGAAGGGGACGAGCACCGGAGGTAGCCGATGCTGGTGCTGCTGCTGGAGCCGCTGCTGCTACTGGAGCTGCTGCGGCTGCTGATGCTGGTCCGACTGGTGCTGACGCAGGTGGGGTTAGGGCTGGGGGTGTTGTGATACCCTGGATCGTATCCTCCTTTATTGATGGGTATCCTTTTGGCATTCCTATACCCATTCCTCTAGTGCCAGAGTTCCAGCAAGTACACGCCCAGGTTTGACTCTTTTCCCATTATTTCCTCTTCGGCTTTCTTTATTTGTGGATTACTCAGTCCTATATTATTCAGCAGACGGATCAGGCTTGGCTGGACCGTATTATGCTGATGATGAGCGGTCTACGGACCCTTGTCCGCC
Source organism: Heliamphora exappendiculata (assembly GCA_034768845.1). NCBI lineage: Eukaryota > Viridiplantae > Streptophyta > Magnoliopsida > Ericales > Sarraceniaceae > Heliamphora > Heliamphora exappendiculata. The sequence continues at coordinate 624 of JAOTRH010120159.1, forward strand.
AGCAGGACGCTGCTCTGCGTGCAGCTGGGATTCCCTTTGTTCCTCGGCCGGTAAGTGTTTATCTTTTTGGTCTCCTTATTCTCTTTTATACTGTTTTCTTATTATTTGCCTCTTTTGACAGCCACCTGTAACTACTACTGCTCCACCTCCTGCTCCTGCTCCTGCCCCGATTTTAGCCCATGCTCGAGGCCGTGGATCTCATGCTGCTTCTTCTAGAGCCCGCTCTGGAGGATCCGTCTCGTCTGCCAGGAGCCGCTCCAGAGGCATACCTTCTTCCTCCGGCAATGATGATGGCGATGACATCCTCGAACGCCTCTTCGAGGATATCAGCTCAGACGAGGCTGGCCCTTCTTCCCGTCGGGTCCATTCGAGGCACACTTAAGAGAGAGCTTCCCCTCCCCCATTTTCATGTAGGTGCCTTAATTATAACGATTAACAACATTGATTAGTTGTAACCGTTGAAAATGTTGGCACTAAGTTGATGGATTAATGGAATGCAACAATATACTAAAAATAAAATGAAAATAATAATTGAAACTTTTAAAAAAAACAACCCAACTACGTTGAACAACAATTAATATTACAAATACTAAACAAAATTGACAATAATCGAAAATTTTTGAAATAAAAATTAATCCGATCGCTCCAAGAGAGAGAAGTGGAGTTTAGAAAGATCGGGGATCCAAACGAGGTACCTGGATTGCGGGGAAATCCTCATGTCGAGAAATGTGCTCCAATTGTCCAATACTCGAGGGGTGATCCAAGTAATGTAGGCTTTAATGTAGGCATGGGAGATTAGGGGCTCGGTATCTCATCAGGGTTTCGGCGTCGAGACTCGGGATCGCTCGGTATATCGGCAGAGTCTCTCTCACTCAAAATTCGTACTGAAAATGTACGCCGGGGTACGGTATTTATAGAATTCTTCAACCAATGACAATTTGACACGTTTTGGGACACGTCAGGCCATTTGAAGTTGGCGGCCGCCACAATGCAAGTTGGCGGCCGCTGGGTTGGAAAAGGTTCCACAAGGTTCTATTGGCGGCCGCCACAATGTGAGTTGGCGATCGCCATGTTAGAGTTGGCGGCCGCCACTTTTGGCTAGGATTTCCAAGAGGTTCTATTGATGGCCGCCACAATAAACATGACGGTCACCACTTCTGAAAATGACTTAGGCCACAAGTTATTGATGGTTTGGTACAATTTCATTGGTTTTGGAGATTTTAAAGGTTTTTGATGACTTGGTTCAAATACCGAGGTTGGATCACCTCCCGAAGATTGTACTGAGGCACTATTCCACATGTTTTCATCATCGGATTCGCCTAAGATTAGGCGGGGTCCAATTGGGGTGTCTACAGCGTTGCCCACAGCCTGGCCCAGGGACTAGCCCTACCCTTAGACGTGGCCGACCATTCTGCGCTATCCATTCCAGCGCTCTTCGACAGAATTTTCCAGCTCGGCGTTGGCATAAGTTTGCTTACGCTTTTCTTTATTCCCCTTTCTTATTATGCTATTCTATTTTTTTCCATGTACCTTAATGGTTTCCATGCAGCAACTCCAGGCCACGACAGTCCTCCATGATCGCTGCACCGAGGTGTCTAGAGAGCCAAAGAGGGTTGCCAAGGCCCTTGCCCAGGCTCGACAATGCATCAAAGACCTAAAAGCTGACCAGGTCGTTTCAGCCTCCGCCCGCCAGGGTTTAGAGACCAAACTAAAGGCCATCGAAGAAGAGGCCAGAAAAGCGAAGGATGAGGCCACTGCCCTCGTGGCTTAACTCAAGTCACAGTTGGAGACGGACCAGGCCGAAGTTGAGGTGCAGAAGAAGATCGCTGCCGATCTCGAAGCGTCGAGGGCCGAGAAGGACGATCTAGCGTGGCATCAAGGGTGGGACGAATGCGGAGCCCATCTTGCAAAGGAGGTCATCGGTATCAGGGCCGAGCTACTATCGATTGGCTATAAACAGGCGTTGGAGAGGGCGGGGGTCCCACTGGAGTCTCCCTTGTGGAGCGAACCCCCAGCTTAGGCCGATGCCGCCGCAATTGCTGAAGAGCAGGTAACCGAGACTATACCGACCGATCACGAGGCTACCCCATCTCTTCCCCCTTTCATCCTGGAGATGTCCACGACACTGCGGCTAGCCGTCATGCCTTCGACGGCGAGAAGGTGGTAGAAATTCCGGATGACGGCAATGAAGAAGGGAATGGAGAACAAGCCGGAACCGTTGATGACGACCACCACTGATTCATTCTCTTCCTCTATTGCATTTCTGCTTTTGTTTATTGGAGTTGCGGTTCTTTTTACCTATTATAAAGCCACACTCCTTATGTACTGCTTTGCATGAATAGAACCTGAGTTTTTCAAGTTATTTCACTTCTGCTTTAGTAGTGTTTTACTTCTACTTTTTATTAGTACCCTGTTCTGCCCTCATATCGAACTGTTCTCTACGAGGGTTTATAGAAACCCTGAGAGCTGGACAGCTCTTGAGAGGATGTTCTATTCTTAGGCCGAACTGGCCTCCTTCCACGAAGGATTGTTAGAAACCCTGAGAGCTTGGCAGCTCTTAAGTGAATGTTCTATGAGCTGGGCAGCTCTTGAGTGAATGTTCTATCCTCATGCCGAATTGGCCTCCATCCACGAGGAGTTGTTAGAAACCCTAAGAGCTGGGCAGCTCTTGAGAGGATGTTCTATCATCAGGCGAAACTGGCCTCCTTCCACGTGGGGTTGTTAGAAACCTTGAGAGCTAGACAGCTCTTGAGAGGATGTTCTATCCTCAGGCCAAACGGGCCTCCTTCCACGACGGGTTGTTAGAAACCCTGAGAGCTGGGCAGCTCTTGAGAGGATGTTCTATCCTCAAGCCGAACTGGCCTTCTTCCACGAGGGGTTGTTAGAAACCCTAAGAACTAGGCAGCTCTTGAGAGGATGAGAGGATGTTCTATCCTCAGGCCGAATTGGCCTCCTTCCACGAGGGGTTGTTAGAAACCCTAAGAGCTGGGCAGCTCTTGAGAGGATGTTCTATCCTCAGGCCGAACGGGCCTCCTTCCACGAGGGGTTGTTAGAAACCCTAAGAGCTGGACAGCTCTTGAGAGGATGTTCTATCCTCAGGCCGAATGGGCCTCCTTCCACGAGGGATTATTAGGAACCCTGAGAGCTAGACATCTCTTGAGAGGATGTTTTATCCTCAGGCCAAGCGGGCCTCCTTCCACGAGGGGTTGTTAGAAACCCTGAGAGCTGGGCAGCTCTTGAGAGGATGTTCTATCCTCAGGCCGAACTGGCCTCCATCCACGAGGGGTTGTAAAACCTGAGCTTAAAAAACAAACAGATATAGAAAGATGATTCTTCATTGATGTTCACAAAACAGGAAGCAGGATACAAGTTCAGTGATAAAAAACCCTTAAGTTGGCCGAATTCCATGGCCTATGTACATCTTGTCCGTCTACTCCCGTGAGATAATAAGCTCCAGGCCCGACAACTACTTTAACTATACATAGTCCTTCCCAATTCGGCCCCAGTTTCCCTTCTCCCAATATTTTTGTATTTCCCATAACCTTCCTCAAGACCAAGTCTCCGGGGATAAACTCCCTTGATTTGACTCTCTTATTGTATTCTCGGCTCATCTCTTGCTGGTAGGCATTGATCCTTAGAAGCGCTTCTTCTCTGCGTTCTTCTGCCAAATCTAGGTCTTTGGCGAGTAGTTCCCCATTCCGCTCGGGATCGAAGTCGTCTGACCTCATCGTTGGGAGACCTATTTCCAGAGGTATCACGGCCTCGGTGCCATAAGCCATTGAGTAAGGGTTTTCCCCGGTGGAGCGTCGAGGTGTTGTACAATAGGCACATAAGATATGGGGTAGCTCATCCACCCACCTCTCCTTCACTTCTTCCAGCCTCTTTTTCAGCCTGGCCAAGATGGTTTTATTTTAGGCTTCTGCCTGTCCATTACACTGCGGATACACCGGGGTGGAATTATAGAATGCTATTTTAAGGTCAGCACAAAATTGACGAAACAACCGCCCGTCGAATTGAGTGCCGTTACCTGAAATAAGCACACGGGGGATCCCGAATCGCGTCACAATGTTCTTCCACGCGAATCGCTTCATATCGGCCTCCCGTATACTAGCGAGTGGCTCGGCCTCAATCCATTTGGTGAAGTAGCCCGTTGCCACCACTATGAATTTTCTATTCCCCACTACTCTAGGGAATGGTCCTACGATATCCAAACCCCACTGTGCGAACGGCCAAGAGCTAGTAAGTGGGTTTAGTTTTCCCGTAGGCTGGTGGAAGAGAGGGGAGAAGAGCTGACACTTCTTGCATTTTCTTACATATTGCTGGGCGTCCTTCTGTATGTAGGGCCACCAATACCCTTGGGTGAAAGCCCGATGCACAAGAGATCGTCCACCTGTGTGGCTCCCGCAAATACCATCGTGAATTTTGTAAAGGAGATCCTCTATCAAACTGGGGTGTACGCACAAGAGGTATGGCCCCGTGTAGGAACGACGATTCAGCTTCTCGGTTTAGCTTAGCCAAAATCTGGCAGCTTTTAGCCTAACTTTATGCGCCTCCTCCCTTTGTGGGGGCAAAGCTCCGTCTCTTAGGAATTAGACAATGGGGTCCATCCACAAGGGAGTTTGTTCGGTGGGTAAGATTTCTTGTGAGCTCTGAGCGACATCTATACTTGAACTCGAAAGAAGTTTCACCACTACGACCCTTTCTGCTGTCGCCGAGATCACCGAGCCGAGCCTAGCCAGCGAATCTGCGTGGCTATTAATCGCTCGACTCACTCGCTCAACTTTGCATATCGAAAATCGGCTCATCGTCGCCTTGGCTTTGTCGAGATGCCTTGTCATGCGGTCATCCCTGGCCTCAGATTGCCCCGTCAACTGGTTAACTACCAACTAGGAGTCACTGAAGACCTCTAAGTCTGCTATACCGAGCTTGGTAGCAGCTTCCATGCCTGCCAACAGTGCTTCCTATTCTTCCTCGTTGTTTGACGCGTGGAATTCTAACTATAAGGCTTGTTCCATGATAGCTCCGTCTGGAGACGTGAGGACCGTTTCTACCCTTGCGCCTTTGTTGTTTGACGCCCCATCTACATGGAGCCTCCATACTCCTTGTGAACTCCGCAGAACAGCTAGTTCATCCACCCCTCCCTCTTCCATTCCTGGGGTGGTCCAAGAGAATTCGGAAACAAAGTCGCCTAATACCTGGGCCTTGACGGCAGTCCTCGGTCTGAAATTGATGTCATGTTCCCCCAATTCGACAACCCATTTGGTTATCCGTCCTGTCAAGTTTGCCTTTGTGAATACAGCCTTTAAAGGGTACTTCGTGATCACAATGATAGCATGTGCTTGGAAGTAGTGCTGCAATTTGCGCGATGCTATAACCAATGTGTACGCCAGCTTTTCCAACGGCAAGTACCTTGTTTTGGCTCCGGTGAGAGTGTGGCCAACATAATAAACCGGCCTCTGCTGCTTCTCTTCCTCTCTGAGAAGAACAGCGCTCACGGCATGTGAGGAGACTACTAGGTAGAGGAACAGCATTTCCCTATCCTTCGGCGTTGAGAGCGAAGGCAGAGACGATAGGTACGCTTTCAATCCCTAGAGGGCCTGTTCGCATTCCTCGTTCCAACGGAACCGCTCTCCCTTCTTCATGGTAAGAAAAAATGCACTGCATTTGTCTGGGGACAGGCTTGTAAACTTGTTCAAGGCCGTCGTCATCCCCGTTAGCCTTTGTACGTCTTTCACTGTGCACTGCATTCTTACCTCCAAGATGCCCTTGATTTGGTCGGGACTTGCTTCAATTCCTCAGCTAGTAACCAGAAAATCGAGAAATTTCCCTGAGCCAACGCCAAACGCGCACTTAGCCGCGTTGAGGCGGAGGCGATGGGTCTTGAGAATATCAAACACATTTTGGAGGTCCACTAGATAATCCTCCTCTCTCCTTGATTTCACCACCATGTCATCGACATAGGCTTCCACAGTCTTTCCTAGTGCTTCAGCGAACATCTTCGTTACCATTCTTTGAAAAGTTGCTCCGGCCTTTTTGAGACCGAACGGCATCACTTTGTAGCAATAGGTCCCACGTGAGGTTATGAACGACGTCTTTTCCTGATCTCGGTCCATCATTGCGATCTGATGGTACCCTCTGTATGCGTCCAAGAAACTCATGCATTGGTGCCCCGCCGTGGCATCTACGAGCTAATCAATCTTGGGGAGGGGGAAACTATCCTTCGGGCATGCTTTATATAGGTTGGTGAAGTCCACAATTACTCTCCATCTTCCATCCTTCTTCTTGACGACCACAGTATTAGATAGCCACTCTGGATACTGAACCTCTCTTATTGCCCCAGCCTTCAAGAGCTTCCCTACCTCCTCGGTGACAACCTCCGTGTGCTGTGGTGCCGAACGATCCCCCTTCTACCTGATAGGCTTCAAAACTGAGTTGACGTTCAAGGAATGGCATATGTAGGTTGAATCTATGCCTGGCATTTCGTAGGGTGTCCATGCAAATGCCTCGATGTTACTTTGCAATAGTTGTAGTAATTTTTATCTTGGTCGTTCGGTCAGGGTTGAATCGATCATGAAATATTTCTCGTGATTATCCACATTGATCAAAATCGCTTCGAGCTCCTTGACGGCTTTGTCCTTGGCTTATGCCCCTACCTCCTCCAAGACACCCCCAACTGGCACCTCGATCATTTTGACTTCTTCTGCCTTGACTTTGGCCTTCAAGGCAACTACGAAGCAGTTTTTGGAGGCGGCTTGATCTCTGTGAACCACTTCCACTCCGCTCTTGGTGGGAAACTTCAACATTTGATGATATGTAGAGGGAACTACCCTTCGATCATGCAACCACGTCCGCCCCACGATAGCGTTATAGGCAGAGGGAACATCTACTACTAGGAACTCGATTAGGAACTCCACCGTTCCTTTCCTAACTGGGATTATAGCTCTCCCCATAGGCCACACTGGTTGAGAATCGAATCCCACAAGTGGGGTCCATGATAGGATCAAGTCTTGGGTTCGCAGACCGAGTTTTTAGTATAGAGAAAAATACATTACCTCGACCGAGCTTCCCTGGTCGATTAACACCCGCTTAACATCAAACCCGGCGATATGGAGAGACACGACTAAGGCATCGTTGTGGGGATGCTGTACCCTCTCAGCGTCTTCTTCTGTGAACGTGATGCCTTCGCTACCCTCTATCCTTTTCCTCTTTCGTGCAGTTGTCTGCACTCTCATTACTTCGGCTAGATGGCCAAGCCTGCGCATCTATCCCCGCATGGAGAGCGTTTGTTTCTGCTCTGCAACTCCATGGATTACGTGGATGGTCCCGTGACTAACGGGTCTGGCGGGCTGCTCTTCTCGCCTCGTGGGTGTAGGTGCTCGCTGATCTGCTCTCTCCTCTATGAATTCCTTCAAGTGTCCTTGCTGGACCAAATCCTCCAAGTGCTTTTTGAAGGCTCGATAATCCTCCGTCTTGTGACTCTTCTCCCTATGGTAAGAACACCTCCACCGTACCCCATTTTCTTCTGTCGCCCGTATGACGTAGTCGGGTAGCCTAGGTGGCCACACGAAATAGGGTCTATCCATGATTCGCGGTAGGATCTTATGAATCGACTCCTTGAATGCGGTGTTCACTTCCCTTCTTCCATAGTTTGTCCCTAATCGAACGTGAGGTCCCATCGGCTCTCCCCTTGGCCTCTTGCTCGGCTGTGGCGGACTTCCCCTCGTTTGCCCCAGTCTGATCTTCCTGGGTCTATCTGGGCTTGACCTTCGCTCCTTCGGTTTTACTTCCACCTCGGCCTTTCCCACGTCCTCTTCCACCCTTATGTATTGTTCCACACGGCTCATCAGTGCCGAGATATTTTGCAGTGGCTTCTTCGTTAGAGAGGCTCTCAACTTGCCTCTGGGCTGAAGCCCGTGTTTAAACGATGCCATGGCCAGCTCCTCGTTATAATTTTCAATGTCATTATACACTTTCCAATACTTTCTTGTGTAATCCCTCAAGGATTCCTTTTTCCCCCTTCAGAGTGCCATCAGTGAATCGATTTCTTTTGGGACTTTTGTATTTGTGACGAAGCGCCCCACGAATCCTTTTGAGAGATCCCTCCAGCTTGTAATTGATTGTAGCAGTAACCGGTCAAACAATCTTAATCCAGCCTCGCCCAGGCTGGACGAAAAGACCTTACACATGAGCGCATCGTTACTGCTCCACAACGTCATCATCTACCTGTAATAACTGATGTGGGTATTTGGGTCACAACGCCCATCGTAGGATTTGAATCTAGGAACGGAAAAACTTTTCGGTGGTTCCGCCTCATCTATGTGCTGGGCGAACAATGTGGTAATTGCCTCGTCCCACACGTCATTCGTTTCCACCGTCGTATTGCGTGCTGATCGCGAGCCAGCCTCGTTTCTCGGTTTGCCCTTCCGCAGGAGATGGGTCATCTGTCGCGACCTCTTGGGAGTGTGACTACTTTCCTCGGTACTCGAACCTTCCCTTTACCTCGTGAACTCTCTGAGTATCTTTCCTAACTCTGGATCGATCTCCTTCACCCCCATCCTTTCCCTGGTTCCTGACTGCTTATGTTCTCGAGTGTGCGAGCTTCCTACTTGGACTTGTGCGTTTCGCTCCTGGTGATTCAGTTCCTGGTTCTTCAAAGAGGCTCGAAACCTCATTATTTTCTCTCCCATTGCGTGGAACGCTGCTTCTTTGGTGAACTCTGGCTCCAGAGCCCTGGTTGCCCCATCATTCAGCCGCTTATCCTCTCTTCTTCGCTCCTTTTGCCTTCTGTTTACATCGGGCGAGGCGTGTTCGTTAAGGACAGTGGGTATCTTTGAAGGGGTCGCCATTAGCAGTTTAACAATCCGTTATTAACTGGATTCCCACATACGGCACCAAATGTACGGGGAGGTCCCGTAAATTGAATTTATTTAAGAGTTGAATCCAACCCGATCGATCCTGCCAACAAATCAACCGCTGCAAAGATAAACACCCGTGAGCTTACCGGCGGCGAACTGCCGGACGCCCCTCCGACACTCAAGTTAGGGAAGAAATAAGAAAATTGAGGCTAATAATTAAAGGAAAAAACCTCTTACCTCCCCCTTTTGGCGTTCATCCCACTCTCTTTTATAGGGAGAACACCCCATTTTCTCTCTCTTTGCAATCATGATAATTCATCTGACATGCTCCTGCATTGAATTGATATCTTCCTGCCACTGTCCTCTCCCGGCACCGCTACTAAGTTAACAGCGGTGACGGTTCACTAACCGTCACATCGCCTTAAATTTCCATCTCGGTCGTCCCTTGGGCCGACCTCCCCCTGACGCGTGGGGAGCGTATGTTGATTGCATTTAATGCCTGTCATGTCAGACCACATCGCATTTAATGTCTGTACTTTCTTCAATCATATTGCTTTAAAGGCTTATTGGTAAACGAACCATGGCCATTCCGACTTGGGCCATTTACCCATTCACTTTAGGACCGAACTATTCCTCTATTGATGACACTTGGGCGAACGACTCGGGTTCTGAACCCAAATCCCATTTTTGTTCCACACCTCCTTCAATTTCTATCATTGTTTCCTCTTTAAATGAGCTGATCTAATAGAATTCACCCTTATTCCCTCTCTAGTCTCCAAACAAAATGGCTCTAATTTCGGCAATAAAGGATTTATTCCCACATGATGAGGGATTTCTTACTCCCAAGCCACGATGTAATTAAGCATGTAGCTTAGGAACCGTACACCTATATAATGTAATAGTTATGAATGTCAATTTTGACTTTTCGTACCAAAATTAGAATTTGAACTAAATAAAAAACTAAAAATGCTTTGATAAAACAAACAAGACATTTTAGATTTTGGGTTAATTTTATTTTTATCCCCTAAACTGGGTGCACAAGTAATGCAGAGCTAATGAAATTTTCTTTTATATAGGCCTATGATCATTTAGAGAGAATTCTCTAAACAAATTGTCAATCAAAATCTATCATTCTGGCCTCAAAAATCATAATTTTGTCACTTAAAAAAACTTTTGTTATTATGAAAAACTATCTTAAAACAAAATTATTGTTGAAAATATATACTAATACAAACAGTTATTGCTACATCTCAAAACCTATTCCAAGTTAGCTTACTAATTGCATCTACTATCTATCCAAGCTTTTTTAAAATTTGGATCCTCATCACAAGTGTCACAACTTTTCTTACTATATCGTCTTACTATGTCGTCTTGATTGGGATAAAATTGCACTAGAAGGTGTATAATTTTTTCACTTTCTTATCTTTTGAGATGTCGTCAATGTCATCATTCAAATGTACTGGCTCTATCAAGAAATGATTTGGCCAAAAATTAACGATTTGACAAAAATTTCTCTGATATGTTTTTTGCCTACTACTAAAGCCATCTCATCATGTATTTTAATCTTCTTGTAAAGATACTTTCCACATGATATGGATGTGTCAGTTTTCAAATGATAAAAATAATACCGTAATTAATTAGTATGTATGTGTGTATTTACAAAGATTATAAACTCAAATAAAATAGTGATTCAGGTGGTTTAATAATTTTAAGTGAATATAATTTGAGTAAACTTTTGGATTAGTTATTACTATCTTTATTTTTATTTTTATTTTTATCAATAAAAAAAATTTATTAAGATAAGAAGAATAACAACTAAAGAGAAGGGACACTCTTACAAAAAAGGCATCAAACTTCCTCATGGGGCCAAAACCCCCTGGTTGAAAAGAGGCCAATCAACAACAAAAGCAAGAAACACAGAGCCAAACAAGCAAAGCACACACCAGCAAGGGGAATGGCACCAAGGCTGCCCAATCAAGCCAGCATACCAAAAAAGCAAAACCCAAATTAGCATAACCCACAAGCCAGCATACCAAAAACCATCAGGAACCCACCAAACGGCCATCAAATTCAAAACAGCACATGGAGCATCATTTCACCGCAAACCAAACACAAACCAGATCAATCAGCATGAAAGCAGCAAAACCCAGCAGCACTAAGCCAACAGCTCAACTAAAATTAAAGAGGCTTCAAACTTCACCATCATATCAGCACATGTTGCATATCAGCCCATAAATCATCAACCATCAAGACCCATAGCAGTCATGGACAAAGCCAAGGCAGTTATCACCGACAACCAACTCTAAAGCACCAAGAGAGAAGCCACAGCAAGCATAACAAAGAGCCCAACAATAGCTAAGCATATATTAGTAACCCATAAGCCCACACTCATAAACAAAATCACAGAGGCCAACAATTATAAGGGACATTAAAAACATCAAACCCACACCAAGCAGATCAGCTAGTAGAAAATCAAGCTACACTCTACAGCTTCAGCTTCTTCACTACTTCAATATTGTACAGAAAAACATGAACAGAGTAAGCTGCAGGTTTCAAGTTAATTTTTGACCACATGCTGCCTTTAGTATCGCCTCCACTACAACTAAGCACCAAACCACCTCCTCATGATAGAAAATCTTCTTATTCCTAGCCAACCAAATTGACCAAATAGCAACATAAGCTACATTGACCCGGATTTGATTGAGCTTTAGGAGGGACTAGTTTCACCCAAACTTCATAAAGGCTTGACTTGGGCTTTCCCATTTTAAGCTCGATTTCCTTAACGAGTTTATGGAGAGGGCCCCTTCCATTTTAGCATGTCACAAGGATAAAATCTTTATCCCATGCACATAACAATCCACTAGAGCTCCCAAACGCATCTGAACCTACCCAATCACAATCAACCTTCCCCCAAATAGAACTGACACTAGCTTGATTAGACTCGCACCATTTGGTTTCTTGGAGAAGCAGCAATGGAATACACCTGCTTTTCACGAGATTCCTAACCATTCTCCTCTTCTCCATCCTCCCCAAACCCCTAACATTCCAGGAAAGGATCTTCATGACTGACCTTCCAACCTTTCAACATTCTGTCATCAGCTTCTTCCATCGCCATTATGGTTGCCAAGATTTGATCTTCTTCCCTGTTGAAGTTTAAGCCCATGAGTTTCCGAGTTTCAAGGACTAGTTCCGCTTCCCATTGAATGATTTTATTCCAGTTCAAGAAATCATTAAAGGAGATGTAGGATTAGTCCTGAGATAGTTGCTTGCTCTTGCCCTTCTTCATTTTGGCATTCATCCCCATGCTGTTGATGTTGAGAAGGCCTAGTTCACACAACAGTTTCCTTTTCTTTTTCTTCCCACCTTTGGTCGTCAAGTTGTTTTGTCCAATATTAGCTAAGTTAGGCTAAGGGAGCCCATTTATATGTAGATGCCCAATGTTGTCCAAACCAGGGCTGATGCCTTCAGAGTTTGCCCTGCATAGAGCTACATTGGACTGAGAGAGCCTAGCCTCATCCATCAAGTCAACTCCTTTCTTTCCATCCCATGTGTTTCTCATTTCTAAGCCATTTAGCCCCTCTACTACAACTAGGTCCTCGTTTGCAGCCTCATCAGAACTTTTGCGTACCTCCTCAGCTGACTTTGCCTCTTTCATGCTTCCATTTGAATTCTCGAGTTTCGTATCAAAAGAGGATTCATTGACTTGGCTAAGTAGTGCCATGTCATCTTCTATCTTCTCCACGAAGTCATCCTCGCCTTGGATGATCATGGGATGGTTGATAATGGCTGTTCTGCGCTGAATCAGATCATCTCTAACTGGCACTCCTTCGATTGACTGGTTACTCTTCCCTTCATGCACGTCCTTATTCTGATGCTTTGGTACCTCATGGTTTACTAAGCCTTGATGATCTGGGGTTGAGTGTGAGATCTCAGCAACATTGGCTTGCTTGTTATGAGACTCACCCCAAAGCACCAATTGCTGGTAACCACCTTCATTACATCTAATAGTGTATATGAATTTCCCCACTTTCAATTTGCAGAGAGTATTGATGGGATTCTTTTCCATGGTTGCGACAAGTATTTGCCCCACCTCCAGCTTAGTTTTTCTACTGGTTGCTTCATAGACACCAAGTACCTCACCCCATTTCACCCCTATCCATGTGAATGTGTTGATGTTCTAAGCATGTAGGGATACACCCTCAATATTGATCCAAACTCTTCTTGTTATGTTGGCTTCTCTGTAGCTCCACTCATATACAACTTCAAACCAGTTGCCCAACCAATATTTTCCATTTGAAAGAAAATGTTCCTTTCTTCCTTGTCAGTGAACTGCAACAGGACCTTTAAACCTCCAAAAGGTTTGATTTTGATGCAAAAGACTCCTTCTACACACATGGCTTCTTGTATCCCAGTTATAATGGAGTGACCATTTGCAATCCCAACAGCACAACAATTGTCCCATGCTGCATCCTCCCCACTAGCTTCGATAATGTCTTCCCATTCACCCTTCTTACATGCCTGCTGATTCTTAGTATTCTTGGAGGAACTACTTGTGTTAACAAATTGTTCACTCCTTATTTTCCTAGAAGGGACAAGTCTAGCTTTCATTACTGAGAGTTTGCTGTCTAGACACCACGCACCATTGTATCTCTTGATAGCTATCTCTGCATCTTCAAGACGCATAAATCTCACAAAACCATTTCTGGTATTGATTATTGCTCTCTATTTCTTTGGTATGAAGGCTCCAATCACTCTTCTACTATGGTTGAATGTGTTGAACAGCCAAGTTTGGTGTATCTTATCAGGAATGTTACCCACAAAGTTCGTCTTGCCTCATCCAGCCTCGCACTTCCTCTCTTTAGCTCCACCAGATGTAGTTCCTTTCTCACCTTGTTGTTGTTGGTGCTGTTGATTAGCTTCGTTCTGGTAGCCACTCTCCTTGTCCATTCCTTCTTTGCTTTAAACTAACTTACTAGATGGATACAGTCGCGCATTTTGTCGAACACCTTTTGTGCATGTGTTAAAAATAGTGTGACTTCACACCCTATTAATGTTGGAATCTGTGAATTTCATTGGCTATTGAAATCCAGATTTCAATAACTGGATCAATTACAATTGAATTGGCCATTCAATTGCAATTGAAGCCTGAAAACCAACAGCCATAAGTGGCTATTGATTTTCAAGAAAAAACCCTCCATAAAGAAAGGGCATATACATTCTCTTCTCAGAAGAAGAGGAAGAGACAGAGTCTCAGAAGAGGAAGAGGAAAAGACAGAGCCAGGTGCTCTGTAGGTCAGCTTGGAATTCAATAGCCATAAGTGGCAATTGAATTCTCTGCAACCCCTC
>JAOTRH010120170.1:0-14824 GCA_034768845.1 Heliamphora exappendiculata
TCGCGAGTGGAGGCATAGGTTATGCGATGTAATTTATATTTCATTCGATTTATTTTTCTGGATTCATCTTGTAAATCTAATCACAAAATAGAAATCGAAAATGGGAAAGAAAAGCAAGAAGGAGCGGCGGCAACCTGTGCGGACAGTGCACTGTCGCTGCGTTCGGCAGCAGTTTTAGAGGCTTCTGGGTATTTTTTTCAAAGCAATTTTTTGCTAGAATTAAGTTCAATCCGTTAGCTTTCCAACGGTGGTTCGATGGAGGCAAGGCGACGACGGGAAGGGGTTTGAAAAAAGTTTCAAAGAAGGTGCTGCTGAATCCCGCCTGTATAGTGACGCGATTTTTGAGGATTTTTTCGAGACACTTTTGCTTCGAATTTTGAGGCGAGTTTTTGCGGGGATCTGGTTCGGGATGTTAGCAAGCTCCAGTAATTTTGTGGGACACTTTCGGATATGAGAAACACGTCAAACAGCCGCTGGAAGTTGGTCGTGCAAAGCTGGTACACAGCAGAATTTTCAGCAGTGAAAAGGGCTGTTTGGGCTTCCTTTTCAGACTTTTTCCGACAATCCAGCGGTGGTCTGGGGCTGTGACGGTGGTCCAGGGGCTGAGGAAGAAGGCCAAGTCTTTGACGGCTTATTTAGGGTGTCAAAACCCTAACCGTTTAATCTTTAACCCGAGACCGTCGGATTAAAAGATTAAATGAAGGATCCAGATCATAATGACTTAATTTATATTTATTTTGTCGTTATTTAATTAATTATTTATTTATTTTATTTTATTGCGTAGATGAATTTTAATTTATTATATTTTTTCTTTTATGCATATTTTTAATTAACGAAAGTATATTAAGAAAAACGATTTTATAAGATAAATAATTCTAGCAATTTTTAAAACGAGAAAATAAATAGAAAATTACTTATTTAATTTTTGTGTTAAAAATTAATTATGATTTTTTAATTAAAGTCTGAGTAATTAATTTCTTTCGCAAAATTAAATAAGAAAAGTTTTTGTTTATTTTATTAAGGTTAAATAAGGAATATTTTAATTGATTAAAATCAAATTTATTTTAATCAAAAATTAAAATATATTTAATCGTTTAAAATAAACACAAAGAAAAAATTCTCATTTTTAAAATATTAAGGGGAGAAGGGTTTAGTCACAGATAAATCTTACGGTCTCCATTACACGTTCGTAGGAGATGTGGTTGTAGCTCGCGCACCACCGGCTTCGATTTTCAGTCTCCCTAAGGAAGGGTTATAATCATGGTATCTCCGGTACGAATTTTCGAAAGAAGTAAATTTGAAAATAGTGTGAAGTAGGGTTCGCTCACACCGGACCCAGAATTTTGACACGGTATTTTCAAATTAAGGGCAATGGTTATATACTTAACTCGTGAATAAAAATATTTTTCCTAAGGAGTCACTGTTTTTCTTTGTGGGGACCAAAATCTATTGGCTATTTAAATTACATGGAATGCCCTATATCAAGGATTAAAAAATCTATTAGTTTTTTGTTCGTTAATTGTAAGACGTCCACACTATGTGCCCTATCAATTAATGTGACTGAAGGCCGGTGGTTTTTTATTATGATATTTGGTTCCGACAGTAAATTAATAAACTGGCATGTCTGTCTGGACGGGTGTTGATTAGTAGACCTCCAGACTACGCGGCCTACATAATCACGAAGGATTCGAGCTTCCAATAATTCTTTTGAAATTAAAAGGTTGAGGGACCTTAATTTGATAAAAGAATTAAAAAGTTTTCTCTTTTGTTTCTTAGGATTTAATAATGGGATCATTCAATCCACTTGTGGCAATTCTCAAGGAATATAAACTAACTGAACCAAACTTTATCACATGAAAACGGAACCTCGTTATTGTTTTGACTTCTGACGACTATAGGTTTGTGTTAGATGACCCCTACCATCCCATTTTTCATAGTGGATCCACCAAATAGGAGATCTAGGATTATGAGAAGTGGGTGAAGGCTAATCGGATGGCTAGCTGTTACATCCTGGCATCAATGTCGGATATTCTGCAAAGCCAGCATCAGTCTATGGCATCTGCAGCAGAGATCATGTTGAACCTTATAGAAATATTTGGTGATCAGGGTCGGGCAATAAGGCAGATGACCGTGAGGGCTCTCATGAACACAACCATGGCTAAGGGTACACCTGTTAGGGACCACGTTTTGAAGATGATCGATCTTCTTAACGAGCTGGAGGTCCTTGGAGCAGAAATCGATGCGAAATCCCAAATTAATATCGTGCCCCAGTCACTGCCTGATTCGTTTCAATAATTTTTCCTAAACTATACTATGAACAAACTCGATTTTTCTCTGGCAGAATTGGTGAAAGAATTACAGGTAGCAGAAGGTGTTATCCGCAAGTCAACCCATGCATTTGTTGCTAAAAAGGCTTTTACTTCTAGGCCAAGAGGTGGCAAGAAGAAGAAGAAAGGGCAGCAATAGAAAATACAAAGAACGTTGGCAAGGCTAAGCCATCGCTTGCCAAAGGGAAGGTAAAGGCACCAAAGGGCACGTGCTATTTTTGTCAGAAACCAGGATACTGGAAGATGGACTGTCCTGACCGCAAGAACAAGCTAGCTGCAGGTATTGCTTTTTCTCTAATAGTTGAATCATATTTAGCGGTTGTATCTACGAAAACCTGGTGTGTAAATACGGGAGCCACTAATCATGTCTGTAATTCTTTACAGGGGTTCTAGGTAACCAGGCAGCTTAGAGAGGGCGAGGTCTACCTTTAGATAGGAAATAACTTTCAGGTGTCTGCTGTTGCAGTTGGAGAAGTAGTTATTTATTTCAGTAATAATAAGTGTTTAATTTTGAAGAACATTTTATATGTACCCCAAATCAGGTGGAACTTAGTTTCGATTTCCTGTTTGGAAAATGATGGATATTATGTTTTTTTTAATAAGTTTTCATGCAGTATTATGATTGAAAATTTAATTTATCTGTCGTGGTACATTGGTAAATGCTCTTTATATTTTACACCTTATTATTTCTACTGATAAAAATAATGAGGTGAATAATTTACATGTTTTACCACATAAAAGGAAAGTCTCCTCCTTAAACCAAATACTATTTTGGCATCTTCGTTTATGTTATGTTAATGTAAAAAGGATACAAAGACTGGTTGAATATGGACCTTTAGGTTCATTGGAAGTGGAGGCACTTTCAGTTTGCAAATCCTATTTAGAAGGTAAGATGACCAAGAGGCCGTTTACGGTCAAGAGACTTAGAGCCAAAGAAGTGTTAGGATTTGTTTACTCTGATTTATGTGGTCCCATGAACATTCTGGCAAGAGGTGGGTATGAGTATTTCTTCACTTTTTTTAACAATTACTCAAGATATGGATGCGTTTACCTGCTTCATCGCAAGTCTGAAACTTTTAAAAAATTCGAAGTGTTTAAGGCGGAAGTAGAGAAGTAGACAGGTAAAAGTATTAAAATTCTACGATCTGATCGTGGAGGTGAATACCTCTCTGGGGAGTTCAGAAACTACTTATCATAACATAGGATAACATCCTAGTTATGTGCACCAAGTATGCATCAGCAAAATGGTGTAGCGGAAAGGAGGAATAGGTCCCTTAAGGAGATGGTGAGATGCATGATGTGTTATTTCGATTTACCACATTCGTTTTGGGGGTATGCATTAGAAACGGTGGCATTTATTATGAATTCAGTGCCTACCAAGGCAGTTCCCAGAACCCCTTTGGAGTTATGGACTGGGCGTAAGCCAAGTCTTAAACACTTTCGGATATTGGGTTGCCCAACACACGTGTTAGTGGGAGCTGCAAGTATGGTGGAACCAAAGACAGATGCCTGTTTCTTTATAGGATACCCTAAAGAAACTAAAGGTGGTTTATTTTATGATCCTAAGAACCGAAGGTATTTGTTAGCACAAATTCTAGATTATTAGAAGAGGATTATGTAATAAATCACAAACTCCGGTCACAAGTTGTTCTTGAAGAGGTGAGGAATGAAAATTTGGTACAAACGGGAAACATACCTAATGAACAGAATGAGATACCAGCTATCGTGAGTACACAGAAGGAGCTTCGTCGTAGTGGGAGGGTTGTTCGACAACTCGAGAGGTTCGTGTTCTTGGGAGAGTCTTACGATAAGATCCCGGAAGAACATGAAACCGAACTCAGAAACTATAATGAAGCACTACAAGACAAGGATGTAGAATTATGGCAAAATGCTATGGAATCTGAGATAGAGTCTATGTACTCTAATCAGGTCTGGGAGCTTGTTGATCCATTAGATGGGATAAAACCCATCGGGTGTAAATAGATTTTCAAGAAAAAGAGAAGAGTGGACGGGAAGGTAGAAACCTTCAAAACTAGGCTTGTTGCAAAGGGGTTTACTCAGAAAGAAGGGTTCGATTATGAAGAAACCTATTCGCCGGTGGCTATGCTTAAGTCCATTCGGATTCTCTTATCCATTGCTGCTCATCTCGATTACGATATTTGGCAAATGGATGTCAAGACGGCATTCCTTAACGGAAGTTTTGATGAGAGCATCTATATGATGCAGCCAGACGGGTTCATAGCAAAGGGCTAGGAGCACATAATGTGCAAGCTTAAGAAATTTATTTATGGACTTAAGCAAGCATCAAGGTTTTGAAACACTCGATTTGACCAGGCGATTAAAAGCTTTGGCTTTGAACAGTATTCTATCGAGTATTACGTGTACTGGAAGCGCGATGGGCATAAGGTGGAATTTTTAGTTATTTATGTTGATGACATTCTCCTAATCGAAAACGATGTGGCGTTGCTATCTTCGGTGAAGGTGTGGTTGTCGAGTCAATTTGACAGGAAGAACTTGGGAGAAGCGGGCCAAATTCTTGGGATCAAGCTCATTCGAGATCGATCACGTAGGATGTTGGGCATATCCCAAGCCCATTACATTGACTTGATTATTACTCGATTTGGCATGAAAAATTCTAAGAAAAGATTTATTCCTTTCAGATATGTGATTATTCTATCTAGGGATCAGTGCCCTGAGACACCGCAGGAGATAAGAGAGAATGAGAGGTATTCCTTATGCTTCGACAGTAGAAAGTCTCATGTATGTCATACTCTGCACTAGACCAGATATCTGTTATGCCGTTGGCATGGTAAGCAGATGTCAGTCTAATATAGGGAAAGAGCATTGGACTGTGGTTAAGAATATACTTAAGTACCTAAAAACGACTAGGGAGTATATGTTGGTGTACCAGGCTGATAGCCTTATACCCCTTTGGTATACAGACTCGGATTTCCAGGCTGATAGGGATTCAAAGAGTTCCACCTCAGAATACGTGTTTTCTTAGGAAAAGCACATTAAGGGGAAGTGATGTCTCATCCGGGAGACTTTACAACGTAGAGACGTTGTGTTTTGCAAGGTTGCATCTGCGGATAACCTAGCGGATCATTTTACTAAGGTAGAAGGGTTAGGTGTCAGATATGTTCCTACATGGCTTTGAGTATAAGTGGAAGATTGTTGAAAATTTATACTGAAAAATTATACTTTTTATGTATTTTATTCTAGATCCCTAGCATATTAATGAGAAACATTTGAGATGATTTTGCATTCGTGGTTTTATATTTATATTTGTGATGAATGAATGCATAGTCTGTATATTCTGTCCAGTATTTGACTCGGTGCGTGTTGCACGGAAGACCGGGTCAAAGGTTCTGACAGATTATACAAGTAGGCTCACAATCGAAATGGACCCGAATATTCCATTGGTACGATTGTAGTACATCGTTATAGTAGCTGGTCTTGGGTAGGTCGAACGAATCGAATTTAGGTTTTAAAAATTTGATGTTTGAGCTCGATGTGTTAGTACACTTTTAGTGTATTGAGCGGGATCAATGGGATGATCGATTATGTACTAATTATATGAATTGATCCACATCATGTATTATCATGTATTGCGCAAACTCTTAATCCCGAAGTGATTGATTAATTGTGTTCAGACGATGTACAGTACTTTGAGTCGTCAATGGTTGAGATTTTCTCCATGAGATCAATAATACCGATGAGTTGGGTACTGGCATTATTTGTCCGATGATTAATAATCAACTGACGGAAACCACGTTCGATTTAGGTTGAGGAGTTCCCCCTCGTGCGCTTTGCTTATAGGTTTGATTATGCTAAATCTGTACAGTGGATCTTCGAATCTAGCATATCAAAAGGTTAAGCGGTGCGGTTGCGAGGAGAAGAGGATAATTAAATCAGGTTGTCAGTAACCTAATTTATTTATCAGGAATCCATATCTTAAATGCGGAGAGAATTCAGTACATTTGATAATTGAAAACTCAAGACATAATTTGAGTTAGGGCCGGGAGTTCAGTAAGGATCTTTAGTGGAATAAGTTCTGGTTCGTACGAAAAAGGATCTAACTCGGGGACAGAGTTAGGGATATTCGATTTTCTCGTATGGTTAACCCGAGTCCTATACTTTCTCGTGATCCCTTACGTAGCTCATTATACGCACGGATATTTTTCTTATTAGTTTCGGTTATTATTTAATTTAATTAGAAAGCCAATTTTGCCGCCGAGGACATTCAAGAATTAAATTAAATTATTGATGGGCAATTTTGGAATTTGGCACACCTAGGGATTACTCCCTAGGTGGCCGACCCTAACTAAATGGGTGGGGATTTAGTTTTGATATATATACATATTGCTAATTTTTAGGAAGGGTAGATATATACCATACATATTTTATGTGTGAATATGAGAATAAATATATATCAAAGAGACTAAAATCATACCCTAATCGTACCCTAGCTGTCGCCCCCCTCTCTCTCCTTTTGGCAATTCATTTTTGCTCTTTGGAGAGAAGTGTGAGGAGAAACCGAAAAGAAGAAAAAGACTTCAATTGGGATCGGTGCCCACTCGTCGGGATCGTCGTGTGCGTCGGGATATATATGAGAAGATCGTTGGGTTGTCTCGGATCGTTGTTCGGCATCAAAGAAACTTGTTCAAGTTTCTTGAAGGTATATTTAATCATAAAATATCAATTATTTTATTATTTTTCATGAAAATCGCACAACGTCGTTTTGTACGGTCACGTTGTCGTTCATCGAACTTTTTTCGCTGCGGGGCTCTAACAATCAAGAATGGTGGGTGACATAAACCCACAAGGAAGAATCATAGCGTTACAAGAAGTAGGCCAGAAATAAGCTGCTGCACCAAGTACCCATTTGTTCATGTCGAGGGTGTAGGTAGAAAGCATAATAGTCTCTCTAATGCCCAGATTGTCCCATTGTTGACCGATATACAGGGTTAAGCACGAAACCTAGTTAGACCAATCCAACTTAGGATTTATCCATATGCGCAGAGGTGCTAGTCCTTCGTATTTGGTCCAGTTTAAGAATGGTTGATGGAGTAGAAAAACTTCATTTGGTGCCAAGGGGCTACTGAACGAAAAAGATTCAGACATGTTTGGCTCAAGAATAGGACCGAGAATGTAATTCGAGCTTAAACTATGGTTTTGAATCAAAATATTGTGATTCCCATGTTGATCAACATATTCTTTGAGATCCAAAGGGAATCTCCGAGTCATAGAGGAGGGTCTAGAGCTTCTCCTAGGTGCCATTGTATCTAAGTTTGAGAAATCTTTGAGCGAAGATGAATATCAGAGCAAAGTAGGAATATAGATGCAAAGGTGGTAAATGACATTAAAGCTTCTACACAAGCCTATTTAAATGTTTCATCTTCTTCTCACGTGACTTTGTAACTATTATATTTACTTCTCAATTCTGTTGTCATTAAGGGAATCATTAGTTGGGTAGGAATATAAACCCCATTAATGAGGGGGGTAATTGTTTACACCAAATTTTATCAAATTATTTCGATAATAATTAAATAAACCATTAAATAAAATGGTTAAGAGTAATATATATAGCAAGGACCAAAATAGCTCATGTACATTAAAAAGACCCATCAAATCCAATAATAAAAGGATCAAGAAAAATATATGTAGCCAATGACCAAATGGTTAATGTACATCAAAAAGGCCCGTTGCATCCTAGAATAAAAGGATCAAAGGCAATAAATGTTGCCAAAGACAAAATGGTTCAGGAACATCGAAAAGACCCATCGAATCCTAATTTTTTTTCGATATCATCCAAGCCTTGTCAAATAAAAGGATTCATGATTTTAATCAAGTATTTAAAAGTTTAATTTCCTCTCAAGCACATCGAAAGAGTGGTTAAAGATAAAATGTGTGATGCAGTGGACAGGTGTTGCAATACAGTTAACGTTTTCTCTCAAGAAGACAAGTGTCAGCAGTTATGCATCCGGATGCTACGAAGTAGTTATTTATTCTTGGAGGCCAAAAATCATGTTGAGTTGTGGAGCAGCTACAAGATCGTGGCCTAGAGATGGTTGCTCATAACTACCCACTACTGAAGTTGGTTCATGACGAAACTGCCCACAACTGAAGTTGGTTAAAATTGACCCATGATGGAGACGGTTATAAAGGCAGCTAGAAACAGTTACAAATTAGTCAAGATTAATCACGGACACAAGAGAGGGACTTTTACACACTCCAGCAAACTATCTATCTTTTTATTTTCGTCTGGATTATCTTTTCATGTACTTTTTTTTTCAAGTTATTTCAATCTTCAGTTCATAGGAGTAACTTTAGTCTTTGTAATCAAGTTCTTGTAACTTATTCTCATCGAAATAATAAAATTCTTTATTATTTATCCTTAGTTCATCTTTGGTTACTTTCTAACGAAGTCTTGAAGTACGACAAAAGGACTTTGCACACAATCGCTTGATAGTTTCGAAGAATTGTCTCTTTTAAAGGAGATTAATTTATTTTTGGTTAACAGATGTATATCCATTTTATTCTCTCAAGAGGTTAGGGTGAGCTAAGTTGAGTTGACTATATATATATATATATATATATATATATATATATATAGTTAAGTAATGAGGAAGATGGAAAAGAAAGAAAAGATTGGAAGATAACCTATATTATTTTCTATTTATCCACACGGTCCTAGTCTATTGCAGTAATACATTATCGGATGTCCAAACAATCTTTAGATTTAAACGATATTAATTCATATAGCTGGTTTATTACTGTTGGTTTTAGTGTTTCGTCGAAGAAAATGTCGATTCGTGATTAGTGTAGTGAAATAGTACTTCAAAAGTCCTAAACAATCCTCTTCTCTGGGCAAGTTTGTTAGGGTTTGTTTGCGACAGTGGCGACTGCAGAAATTTTTGTTGATGGGGCCATTTAAAAATTATAAGATAATAACTTTTACAATAAACAATAATTAATTATTTATAATCAGTATAACACAATTAAATTAAACGATTCAATTAATAAGTAAATTATCTCTTGGATATAATCATACTATTGTTTTAATAAGAAAAAGTATGCATAAACTTCTACAACTGTATTCGACGAAATTTTATATTTTAAGATCGGTATATAATAACTTAGTTATTAATTATATCATAAATATTATTTTTAATATATGCGATAAAGCAATTATTGAATCAGACTGTATAAATAAATAACTTTGTTTTCAACTCTGTAAAATAATTTTTAAACTCTTGTAATTACATATCTATTGTGTAGAATAGGTCAATGGTAGTAATATAATTAAGCATTTATTTGACAAATAGCTTAAAACCCAATTTTTTGTTTTTTTGTCTTAAAATAAAAAAAAACTAAAAAGTCTTGTTCGGGAACCTAAAATCTTTTAACCTTTTAGTTTTTTTTAAATAAAATGATTTTATACATTTTTTAAAAATATTATAACTTTTATTATACACATGCTTTTTATAAAAATTATATTTTTAAAATCTACTTATCAAAATATATCAAACAAGATCTATATCGAATATAAAATTATGTAAAAATAAAATTTAAAAAATTATAAATTTTTTTTTTTACTTAAGAATATTTTAGTTTAAAGCAACTTTAAGCCAAATTTTTTGGCTATTATCTTTTGGTTTAAAGTCACCCATTTGCTTCACCAAACAAACTTTTAGCATATTTGACTTAAAACGACTTTAAGCAAAAATTCTAATTTAAAGCTAGGTTGTCAAACAAGGCATAAATGTATAGTCTGTAAAAAATTTTGTTGTGGTCTTTAAGGAACTAAGAATATATCATCTGTGTTTAAAATATAAATACGGAGAGAAATAATATGGTGCGATGCGTTTAAAATAATTAATAGTATTTTTATATTATCATGAGGTCAACTATATTTTTCTAATAGAGTCAATTATATTCTAATTGAAAATAATATCATATTAATAATAATAGTTTTTTTTAATGGGGTCAATTGAGCCCACATTGATCAATGTGGAGTCGCCCTCGGTTTGCAATAGCTTTTTTTAAATATTTTTTTTCTATCATTAGTGAATTTTTTCATGTTAGGCCAAAGGAGAGTATGATACCTTTTAGAATCTTCTTGTCACATAAATTAGAAAAATAAAAAACAAATTTGTCACTTTAAAGTTTATGTAACACTTTTTTCGTCTTTAGTAGTTTTTTTAAAATTTTGGTCAAAATGATTGTACATATTAGATTCATATTTTCATGATGAATCAGAAACATAAAAAAATTAGACCCAAAAAAATGTTCAAAAAGACAAAAAAAAAAAACCCATCCCAAACGTATAATTAGTGGTGAATTCTGAAGGTTTCTATAACTACTTATTAATAAGATTATGATGTGTACTGAAGTAGTAGACCACTTGACCCCTGGTCTTGGTCTGTATGCGGGTCATTGTTAATATATCCTAGTCGCTCCGATAATGAGGTTGATTTAGGTCTAGTTATCAACTAATTTTAAGTTGGTTTAAAGTTAAGTTGGTAGGGTCCTTTTGGAATAGATAAATAACAAACAATTATGAAGATGTGAAATATGCGAAGTAGTCAAAAATACAGAATGAAGAGAGATAAGGTTGGGTGAAGAAGAAGGCTAAATGAGTATGAAGTATTGACAGTATGAACAACGTTTAGGTTCTCCAAATCTGATTATTTTCGGAAGTATCACTATTCCTCCCATTTATAACACTTAGAGAAGTTATGTTAGGAATAGGATAGGACTCTTTAAGAGATATAATTAGATCATAAAAGGTGATCTCGAGGAATCAAGGGATCCTATTCAAAAATCAATCAGGTAGTGTTTTACTCCAACTCAACTAGGTCGGCCAATAGGTGCCCTGTGGGTACCCGACCCACTTGGGTCGAGTAACTCGGGAGGTCACTCGAGTGACTTGAGTGGGAGGGTCCCATAGTTCAACAAATTCTTTCCTTAGCCACCAAACCACATGTTTCCCAACATCCCGTGCAGGATTGTACTACCATTGTCTTCGTTGTCTCTGGGACAATCTTTCGATTTTCGAAGGAATCTAC
This sequence comes from Heliamphora exappendiculata, assembly GCA_034768845.1. Taxonomy (NCBI): domain Eukaryota; kingdom Viridiplantae; phylum Streptophyta; class Magnoliopsida; order Ericales; family Sarraceniaceae; genus Heliamphora; species Heliamphora exappendiculata. The sequence goes on from JAOTRH010120170.1 coordinate 11,399, forward strand.
AATCACATAGTTTATGCTATATCTTGGCTGTTCAGTCATTACTGAGCCACATAGTCGATATTATGTCATCATGATTAGGTAGTCAAAGCTACGTTACAGTCTTTGCTGTCTTTATGACCCGTGTCAGGGCAATAATACAGTATGTGTTGTCTTCATGGCTTGTGCCATGGCAATAATATAGTCCGTGTTATCTTCATGGTCTGTACCATGGCAAGTTGTCAGAGCTACGGTCGTAGTCAGGGCTACGCTTCATAGTCTGTGCTATGGAATGTCTTCATCTGTAGTCAGGGCTACGCCTCATAGTCTGGGCTATGGAATGTCTTGTGCCTCTACACGATGAGCAGCAATGTTAGTTGGCCGAGTTATATGGGGGTTCTAGCAGCTCGATCCCTAGCAATTCGAGTATGTCAAGTCTGGGTCTTCTTGTAAATTGAGTAACTTGGAGTTGTATGTCCGATTTATTGATAGAGTAAAATTGGCCCACTCGAGAAACTCGGGTGACTCGAGTAACTAGAGTGGGTGAGTCTTTTGGGCCTCTCAACTTGCTTCTGCTTTATTGATTGGTTCAAGTCAAGGAATTTATGATTCAAATGCTTAACCATCTTCATAGTTCATATTCAAGTCATCAGTGGAATGAGTAGTTTGTTTTATAACCCAAGTACCTAGGTCAGAGCAGTCGACACCGGCTAAGTGAAAGAATACCCGAGCTACTAGAGAGGCGAGTAGCTCGGGTCATGAGTGACTCGAGTTGTGTGTAGAAGTATTGCACCCGAGCTACTAGAGAGGTGAGTAACTTGGGTCATGAGTGACTCGAGTTATGAGTAGAAGTATTGTACCCAAGCTACTAGAGGGGTGAGTAACTCAGGTCATGAGTGACTCAACTGGATGTTTTGTTTAAATCATGTAGTTAAGAAGAAGAAATAATTCTTGTCGCTAAAATGAAGTTCTGTACTCGAACGACCCGAAATATCATGTAGGTTGAACCACTCGCCTGAGAAGGTGAGCCAAGTGGCTCGACCGCTAAGTAGGTCGACTGTACTAGAGCGGATAAAATGTACCAGAGTGGATCAATCATGCCCGAGTAGTGCGATTGTACCTGAGTGGCTCGAGTGTACCTAAGTTGCTCGGGCATACCAGAGTAGCTCGAATTGTACCCGAGTAGGTCAATCGTACACGAGTGGGTCACGTGTACCTGAGTAGGTCGACTGTACCCAAGTAGCTCGAGTGTACCTGAGTAGGTCGACCCTACACGAGTACTCTGGGTGTACATGAGTAGCTCGAGTACAGATTGTACCCGAGTAGGTCGACTGCACCCGAGTAGGTTAGTTGTACCCGAGTAGGTCGACTTTACTTGAGCAACTTGGGCGTAGGGTATACCCGAGTAAATCGACTGCACCAGAGTAGCTCAGGTGTACTCGAGCGGTTCGATTACTTGTTACAAGTAGCTCAAATGTCGTACTCATCTTGAGAAGTTTCACATTGACTTTCTTTCATCATTACTCTTAATATTAGCTTACTCCAGCTATATGCCTTTGTGGTTTGGCCCATAATTATTTATGTATTTATTATTCAAAATTTATATGTTAATAGGCAACGACCCACCTACATTTTACCCCACGCGCGCTTGTGATATATATAATATCGTTCGCGTGCACTTTTTACCTAGTCCTTGTGACTCCTCGTCTTCCTTAGCCAGTGGTTGGCGCCAGTACTTCTAGTAGCTAAACAGTCACACCATTCTTCTCTATAAGCCTTTCTCTTGGTGATTTCTTTTTATCTTCCCTTTCCTTCTTTGGGTCTACTAAAGGCTGTTGAGACTTGTGATACGTCAGTGTGGAATGAGATCGGTTTGACTAGCAGCTTGATAGTTTTACAGAGGTTTCGGGTTGCTTCAATCATGGCCGAGAAAGTGGGTATGTCAAGATTAATGAGATGAGCTTTGTACTCTCGTAGAATCCCCTGAACACCATCTGCACCAGGTGGGACTCACTAACCAGGTCATGACTTTCAACAGCCAGATCTTAGAACCTTTTGACAAACTCGAGCAGGTCATCTCCCAGCCTTTGCGTTTCTTGAATCAAGGTGGGCGTTGTTACTTTCTCGTGTACTTGGAAGAATTTCATGTGGAACTTGTTGACCATATCTTCCCAGGTGATAACCAAACCTAGTGCAAGATTGACATACTAACTGTACGCCATGTCCGTCATGGACTTTGAGAACTCTCGTAAGCGCAATATATGATCTCCTACATATGCCCCTAGTGTTTCCACGAACCGTACCACGTGTTCTTTGGCGTTTTCTTTTCTTCCATCGAACTTCATAAACATTGTGGCTACGTAACCTTCGGAATAAGACACCCTTAATAGATACAGCAGATAGGGGGCTAGATATCCAGATCTGGCAAGGATGGCAACTGTCTTTTTGTTCTCTCTTGGTGGAACATTGCTTGAACGTCTGTAATCGTAGCGAACTGAGCCTGCATTCCTGGTAGAGCGAGATCTAGGTTGATAGACCCTGGCATCGTTATCGGGGTAACCTGCACTTGGGGCTTGATCTATTTTATTGACTGATGCTGACCCATTGGGGTCACCTGTGGATCTATTGGCGCCTTCTCCGTTGATAGCCTCTCGCCTGGAGCCTCTGCTCGATTGGCGTTTGCTACTGCCACTAAGATCGAATTAGTTAGCCCTGCGATAGCGATCAGGATGCTAGTTTGGCCATCTTGAATAGCCTGTAACGCATCTAGAAATAGGTCATCGCAGTTGTTGTTGGGATTTGCCTACTGTTCCACGGCAGGCTCAACATTACAGTCATTGCTGTTGGAATGACCCTCTGACATGACTGGTTTAGGGGTTGTGTGTAATCCGCTCTGAGTGCTGATTATTCACAAATTTACCTCCCAAGTGGAATCGCCAAATAATGTAGTGTCCTTTTGAAATAGATAAATAATAAACAATAATGGAGAGGTTAAATATGCGAAGTAGTCAGAAATACAGAACGAAGAGAGATAAGGTTGGGTGAAGAAGAAGGCTAATTGAGTATGAAGTATTAACAGTACGAACAACGTTTAGGATCTCCAAATCTAATTATTCCCGAAGGCATCACTATCCCTCCTATTTATAACACTCAAAGAAGTTATGTTAGGATTGGGATAGGACTCTTTAAGAGATATAATTAGATCATGAAAGGTGATCTCGGAGAATCAAGAGATTCTATTCAAAAATTGACCAAGTAGTGTTCTACTCTAACTCAACAAAGTCGGCTTGTTAGGAAGGTATACCGAAAAGCCTTACTTTTTAGGTTTTTTATTCTTGATCCCTGGCATATTAATGAGCAACATTTGAAATGCTTTTGCATTCGTGGTTTCATATTTATATTTGTGATGAATGAATGCATAGTCCGTATATTCTGTCCAGTATTTGACTC
>JAOTRH010120181.1:0-14823 GCA_034768845.1 Heliamphora exappendiculata
CGACCTCGTCGCCTCGCTGGAGGACCGGCTGCGCCGCGCCCGGCGCGCCGAGGCCGGCGCGCGCGCCCCCGGTCCACTGACCAACCCCGCGGTGCTCGCCTCGCTCGCCGCGGTCGAGGCCTACGGCGGCACCACCCTGGAGGGCTTCGACGAATGCTCCTACCGCTGGTTCGCGAGCCACGAGCTGGCGCCGGAGCTGCTCGACCCCGTCCCCGATCCGCTGGTCCAGGGAGGACTGATCCACGCCGTGCTGGAGCGCCTCTATCGCGAGCACCCCGGCGGCGGCGCCCGCCTCCCGCGGCCCGCGACGCTGCCGCTCTGGGTCGAGCGCGGACGCACGCTCCTGGCCGAGGAGCTGGCCGAGCGGGAAGTCGGCGACCATCCGGCCGAGCGGGCGATGGCGCGCCGGGTGGAGCGGCTGCTCGAGCGCTACCTCGGCGAAGAGGCGGTGCGCGACACCGGCGGCTTCGAGCCATGGCTGCTGGAGGCGCGCTTCGGCGCCCACGAGGAGGCCGAGCGCCCGACGCTCGACCTCGGCGGCTGGGGCCTCCACGGGGCGATCGACCGGGTGGATCGCGCCCCCGACGGCCGCGCCGTCGTCCACGACTACAAGCTCGCCGCGAGCGTCACCCCGCGCGACAAGTTCGAGGAGCGGGCGAAGCTGCAGCTGCCGCTCTACCTCCTCGCCACGCAGATCCACTGGGGCGCCGAGCCGGTCGGCGGCATCTACCACCCGCTGCGCGGGACCTCGAATCGCCGCCCCCGCGGCGTCGTCGCCAGGAGCTCGGCCGGGGACCTCGCGGGCTTCGACCTCTACCGGCCTGACGTGGTCGACGACGAGGAGCTGGACGAGATCCTGGAGAACACCCGGGAGCGCGCGGCGGCGATCGTCGCCCGCATCCGCGCCGGGGAGATCCGCCGTGACCCCGGCCCGCGCGAGGGCCTCCGCGGCCACGACGTCTGCCCGACCTGGTGCTCGTTCGCGCCGATCTGCCGCCGCGACCGGGCGCCCTCCTACGTCGAGCAGGAAGAGAACGAAGCCGGGTGGGAGCGGTGAGCGACGCGACGCCCGAGATGAGCGCGCCGCCGGAGCCCGCGGTCGAGCGCACCCCGACCCCCGAGCAGGCGGCGGCGATCGAGGCGCGGGGGCGCGACGTCCTGCTCGAGGCGGGCGCCGGCTCCGGCAAGACGGGCGTGATGGTCGAGCGCTACGTGCGGCTGGTCGTCGACGAGGGGATCTCCCCCGACGCCGTCCTCGCCTTCACCTTCACCGACAAGGCGGCGGCCGAGCTGCGCGCCCGGGTGCGGGCCGAGCTCTCGCGGCGGGCGGCCGGCACCGGGGCCGCGGCGGGACGTGCCGCGGGCCTCCTCGCCAGCGTCGGCGGCGCCTGGATCACGACCATCCACGGGTTCTGCAACCGGGTCCTCGCCGCCCACCCGGTCGCCGCGGGCGTCGACCCCGGCTACCGCGTGCTCGACCAGCCCGAGGCGGAGCGCGCCGCCCGCGAGGCCTTCGAGAGCGCCCTCGCCGAGTTCCTCGCGGATGGCGATCCGGCGCGCGAGGAGACGGTCGCCGCCTACGACCTGGAAGGCCTGCGCCGCGTCGTCGTCGCCATCCACGACGAGCTGCGCAGCCGCGGCCTCGTCGAGCCGACCCTTCCCGAGCCACCGGTCTCCGAACCGGCCGAGCTGATCGCCCGGGCGATCGAGGCGGCGGGCGAATGCCTCGAGGAGCTGAAGGAGGGGGACGGCAGGCGCGCCGTCCTCGAGGAGGCGCTCGCCCGCCTGACCCAGCCCGGCCCGCCGCCGTCGCTGGCGGAGCTGGAAGCACTTCGACCGGGCGGCACCGCCAAGGCGCTGGCCCTCTTCCGCGAAGCGATGGACTACGCGATCTCGAGCACCGCCGAGGCGGGCGAGGGCGGGGTCGCCTACCGCCACCTGTCCGAGCTGCTGCGGCTCTACTCCGCCGCCTTCGAGGCGGCGAAGGAACGCCGCGCCGGGATCGACTTCGAGGACCTCCAGATCCTCGCCGCCCGGCTGCTCGAGCGCGCCGAGATCGGCCAGGCCTACCGCGGCCGCTTCTCCCACCTGCTGGTCGACGAGTTCCAGGACACCAACCGCCTCCAGCTCCGCCTGATCGAGGCGCTGCAGGGTCCGAAGGCCCAACTGGTCGTGGTCGGCGACGAGCTGCAGTCGATCTACTCCTTCCGCCACGCCGACCTCGACGTATTCCGCCGCCGCCGCGAGCAGATCGACGCCGACCCGGGCGCCGAGCTGATGCGCCTGAGCGGCAACTTCCGCTCGCGTCCGGAGGTGATCGGCGCGGTCAACCTCTTCGGCGAGTCGCTCCTCGGCCGCACCTACCGGCCGCTGCGCGTCGGCGCGCCGCCCTCCTCCGCCGCCCCGCGGGGCACCGGTCCGGCGGTCGAGCTGCACCTGACCGCGCGCGATGGCTGGGACGGGGACGGCATCGACCTCGACCCGGCGATCGACGGGCGCACGCCGCTGAACTGCCTGGCCGAGGCCCGAGCCCTCGCCGCGCGCCTGCGCGACCTCCACGACTCCGGCGTCGAGCGCGGCGCGATGGTCGTCCTCCTGCGCGCCTTCACCCACCTCGACGCCTACGAGGACTCGCTGGCGCGCGCCGGCCTGCGCCCCTACGTGGTCGGCGGGCGCGGCTACTGGTCCCAGCAGCAGGTTGCCGATGTCTGCGCGCTGCTGGCGACGATCGCGAACCCGCTCGACGACGAAGCCCTCTTCGGCGCCCTCGCCTCCCCCGCCTGCGCGGTGGCTCCCGACACGCTCTGGCTGCTGCGGGCGGCGGCCGGGAAGCGCCGCCACGTCTGGCCGGCGCTGGAGCGACTGGCGCTGCGCGAGGAGGTCGAGATCGAGGCGCCCGAGCGGCTCGCCGACATCCCCGCGGGCGAGCGCGAGCTGCTCGCCGAGTTCGCCGGCCAGATCGTGGGACTGCGGGCGCGGGCACCCCGGCTCGGCCTCGCCGGCCTGATCGAGGCGGCGGTGACCGAGACCGGCTATGACCTGGCGACGCTGCTGCGGCCCGCGGGCGAGGCGCGGCTCGCGAACGTCCGCAAGCTCTCCCGCCTCGCCGCCGCCTACGAGGAGCGCGAGGGGCGCGACCTGCGCGGCCTGCTCGATTTCCTCGCCGCCCGCGCCGAGGTCGATACCGAGGCCCAGGCCGCCACCGCCGCCGAGGGTCACGACGGCGTCCGGATCATGACCGTCCACAACGCCAAGGGCCTCGAGTTCGAGGTCGTCGCCGTCCCCGACCTCTCCCGCGGCCTCCTCTCCGGCGGCCGTCGTCCGGTCCTCGCGCTGGGACGCGAGCAGCCACCCCGCGTGGGGCTCCAGTGGCGCCGGCTGGGGCGCGCGTCGATCAACCTCTACGACTACGCCGAGCTGATCGAGGCCGGCGAGTCGCGCGACTCCGAGGAGGGCCTACGGCTCTTCCACGTCGCCGCCACGCGCGCCCGCGAGCGCCTGATCCTCAGCGGTGTGGTGAAACCGGAGCCGGCGAAGGAGACGAGACCCGGCACCCCGGTCGTCGAGCGCCTGGTCGACGCGCTCGGCGCGCCGCGGCCGGGTAAGGAGGAGGACGACCCAGCCGACGATGGGGATGCGCCGAGCGGCCCCGCCGCCCCCCGGCAGGACCTCGCGCTGATCCCGGTCCCGGCGCCCGAGCCGCGTCCCGGACTCGAGGAGAGCTTCGCGCCGAGCGAGATCGCGGTCCACCTCAACCTGCCCTCGCCCGAGCGGGCCGCGGAGCTGCGCGACCTCCACCTCGACGCCGCCGCCGACCGCGCGCTGGGTTCGGGCACGCCGCCGCTGGTCGAGCGCAGGCCGCCGGTCGTGCCCAGCCGACCGCTCTCCTACACCGCGATCTCGGCCTTCGAGGAATGCGCCTACCGCTTCTACATGGAGCGGGTGCTCGGCCTGCCCTCGGGCGGCGAGAGCACCAAGCGGGTCGGCGGCGAGGGCGACGAGGGTCCCTCGGCGCGCGAGGAACGGAGCGCCCGCGGCGCCGCGGTGCACGCGCTGCTCGAGTGGTCGGAGGCGAACTCCTGGGAGGAGCCGACGCCGGAGCTGGCGCGTCGCCACGCCCTCGCGGCCGGACTCGACCTCGACGCGGCTGGCGCCGCCGAGCTGCTCGGACCGGTCCGCGACTGGCTCGGGTCGCCGCTGCGCGCGGAGATCGCGGCCGCCGCGCGCGTCCGGGCCGAGGTGCCGATCCTGCTCGGCGCCGGTGGCACCGTCCTGCGCGGATCGATCGACCTCCTGGTCGAGCGCGCGGGCGCCCCACCCCTGGTCGTCGATTACAAGACCGACCGGCTGCGCGGCGACGACCCCGCGACCCGCGCCTCCCACTACGAGATCCAGCGCTCGATCTACGCGATGGCCGCGGCGGAGAGCCTCGGCGCGAAGGAGGTCGAGGTCGCCTACGTCTTCCTCGAGCGCGCCGACGCCCCGGTCCGCACGATCCTCACCGCCGCCGAGATGGCCGCCGGCCGCACCCGCATCGAGTCCGCCGTCGCCGCGATCGGCGCCGGGGACTTCGAGCCGGCTCCTGAGCCCGAGCGCACTTGGGACCTGTGTCGCGGCTGCCCGGCGCTGGGGAGGCTGTGCTCAGGGCCGGAGGGTTGAGAGGCCGGGACGGGCGTTGTGCCGGCCGTTGCGGCAGTCCTACGTCGGCGTCCTGGGCGTCTCACGGAGGCCCTGGCAGGCTGTGACCTCCGTGAGACGCCCAGGACGTGAGGGTTCCGTCTGAAACTCCGAAGGTTCGTGACCCTTCCGCCCCGAACTCCACAGATCCGTGACGCCTCCACGACGCCCGAATGTTGATGGGCCGAAAACTACGCCTATAGGGCTACTTTTCGGCCCATCAACATCGGGGGTCAGACGGAAGGTGCACGGACGTGCGTGAACCTGCGCGGAAGTGTGGAGATCGTGGCGTCTCCCGCGCGTCTCCCGGGACGGCGTCGCAGTTTCGCCTCACCTTTCATACCCCGGCCGTCTCGGCCACGGCCACAGCCCGCCAGGGCCGTGGCCGAGACGGCCGCGCTCGCCGACACCGCCTCGCGTCCCTTTCCCGGCCACCCTCATCCCAACGACCGCGCCAACCGCAGCGCCACGCGCAACTCCAGTTGGCGCTCCGTCACCGGGTGGCCGAGCAGGGATTCGGCGCCGCGGACGCGGTAGGCGACGGTGTTGGCGTGGATGCCGAGGCGGCGGCCGGCGCGGACGAAGCTCGAGCCCTCCTCGAGGAAGATGGCGAGGGTCGAGGCGAGGCGGAGGGTGGTGTCGTCCTGCGCGCCGAGGGGGCCGAGCTCACGGACGACGAAGCGGCGGCCGGCCTCGAGGTCCTCGGTGAGGAGGGCCTCGAGCGCCAGGTCCGGGTAGGTGGCGACGGTGCCGGCGGCGTCCCCCCGCAGCTGGGCGGCGCGGCGGGCCGAGAGCGCCTCGCGGTGGCTGAGGGCGAAGCCGCGTACTCCCGGCGCCGGCGTCCCGGCCGCGATCGAGAGGCCGCGCGCGCCGCTGCGGGGGAGTTGGAGGCGCGAGAGGTCGGGCGCGGTGCGGCGCCCCGCCCAACAGGCGAGGTGCCTGCCCTCGGCGACGGTCAGCGGCGGTTCGCTGCCGAGGGATTTGGCGGCCGCGACGGCGGCACGCTCCATGCGCGCGAAGAGGGCACCGGCGTCACCCGGGCGCTCGTCGGTCGCCTCGCTCCAGACGACGAAGCCGACGTGGAAGCGGTCGAGCTCATAGCCGAGGCGGAGGCTGACGGCGGCGGTGTCGACCGCCCCGGGGTCGGCCAGCATCGCCCGCACCTCGGTCGCCCGGACGGCGGCGGAGCCGTCCACCGACTGCGCGTGCTCGGCGACGTAGACGTTGCCCAGGCGCCGCTCGATCGCCTCGACGTAGGCGAAGATCCAATCGTTGAAGTACGCCATGCCCTTGGCCAGGAGGTCGGCATCGTCGGTCGCCGCGCGCAACCGGCCGAGGATGATCGCGGCGAGCACGCCTTGGCCGGTCCGGTAGGCGCGCTGCATCAGGCTCAGCTCGAGGCCGCGGACGGCGTACTCCCGCGCGTAGCCGACCGCCTCCGGCGGCGGCTCGACCGACGCCGGGTCGGCGCCTTCGCGCATCATCGTCACGATTAGGCCGAGGTTGGCGCGAGCGACCTGGAGCGTCCACGGCCTCATGTCCTCGTCGAGCTCGGGCAGGTGGTCGTGCACGGTGTCGGCCAGCGTCGAGGCGATCCCGTCGAGTTCCTGGCTCAGCAGCTCGACCAGCACCTCGATCTCCTCGCGGGTCGGGCTGGGCGGCGAGCCTATCCCGGTCCACGAACCCATCCCACCAATCTAGATCCTTTGTGCTTTGAGCACAAACTGCGCAATCACCGTGGGCCGCGGGCGACGACGACAACGCTCCCACCCGGACCTAACCTCGGTGCCAGGCTGCCGGGGGGCGGCCAGGGCGGAGCTGCTCGTCGGAGGTGGCAAGGCGAGCAGCTCCCGCCTCTTTCTTGGCTATCCGGCGCCGAGCAGCAACTGCCCACCGCCGAAGTCGAAGACGACCGAGCCGTACTTCACCAGCGGGTAGGCGCCGAGCAGGCCCGGCACGCCGACCGAATCGACCAGGGGGATCTCGCCGAAGCGCTGGGGCGGGAGGGACCGGCCGGCGAGGCTCCAGGGGCCGCTCCGGTATTCGACCAGGTCCACGGTCGAGCAGAAGGTTGGGCTGCGGCGCGCTTCGCCGGTCGGCCGGAGCTTCGCCGCCTTGACCAGGCCGGGGTCGACGGCCGAGGTGTCGGCGCCGGTGTCGACCAGCCACCGCTGCGGCTTGGTCTCGCCGACGGTCACCTCGGCGAACGGTTTGACGCTGCCGCCGGCCGCCTCGACCTCCATCGGCGCGACGATCTTGGGGGTGGCGCGGACCAGTCCCCGCGGCAGCGGCCGCGGCGCGTGGCTGTGCCTGAACTTCGGGCCCTCCTTGCCGACCAGCACCAGCTGTTGGCGCTTGAAGTCGAGGCGCACCGCGCCGAAGCGGGAGAGGACGTCGGCGCCGAGCGAGCCGCGCGGGAACCCTTTGCCCTGTTCGGGCGCTTCGACGGTCTGGATCGTCCCTCCTTCCAGCTGGACGCCGCCGATCGACCACTTCGGGAGACGAAACTTCTGCGCTGAACCGTCGCAGCCGGCGCCGTGGATCACGGTCGGCTTGCCGATCGCCTTCAGGCCCAGTTCTTCGGCGATCTGGGTGCTGATCGTGGTGCGCGAGGCGCCCGTGTCGATCGTCAGCGGGTAGGGCCCCCTGCCGTCGATACACACGTTCACCAACGCGTCGGCGAGGGTCGGGAAGCGGTCGACCTTGATCGGGATCGTCGTCACCGCGCGCCGGGTCACCGCGCCGCCGCACCCGGCCTTCGTCGAGGGCAGCGCCAGCTTCGGTTCGTCGCGGACCTTCAGCTTCGGCTTGTCGGCCCCGCTCGGCGCGGCAAGGGCGAGGGCGAGGAGGGCGAGGACCAGGACGGCTGCGCGGAGGCGGGTGGAGGAAGTCATCGAGAACCCATTCTCGGATCGCCCGGCGGAACCTCCTTGACTTCCGCCGGGCCCCCGTCGGTCACGAGATCGCCTGGACCCGACCGCGGGGGCTAGGCGCGCGACTGCCTCAGGTTCCCCTGGTGGGGACCTTCGCGGAGCCAGTCCTGCTCGAGGCGCGGGTCGTCCGGTTCCTCGCCGCGCCGCAGCGCCGCGACGTAGGCGCGGTCGGCCGCGAGGCGCGCGGCGATCTCGGGTCCGTGGGCGACCGACCCATGGCCGGGAACCATCACGTCGACCTGCCCGATGGCCTCGCCCAGGAGGTCGAGCGCCTCTTCGTAGGCGCCGGGCTGGTCTTCCTGGCGGGGGTCGAAGAGCGGGATCAGGACGTCGGAGAGCATGTCGCCGGCGACCAGGACGCGGCGCTCGCCGAGCAGGATCGCGGCGTGGCCGACCGCGTGGGCGTGGTGCTCGATCAGCTCGCCCGGCACCGGCCCGCCGCCGGGCGGAAGCGGGTCGACGAGCGCGACCTGGTCGAGCGGCACGCCGTCTGCTTCCTCCGCCGCCATCGCCCGGGCCCGCTCGCGGTTCTCCCCGGCGATCCGCGCGCAGGCGTCGGTCGCGTACCGCGGCACGTCCCCGAACCGCTCGTGCCAGAGGAGGTGGTCGAAGTGCGGGTGGGTCGCGAACCCGGCGACCACCGGCACCCCCAGCCGCTCCACCTCGTCGGCGAGGTCCTCCAGCTCGGCGCCGTGGACCCCGGGGTCGACGATCACCAACCCCGCGTCCCCGCGCACCACGATCGAGTTCGTCCAGACCCACTCGCTCTGGCGGACCCAGACCCCGTCGGCGACCTCCGTCAACTCACCCATGTCGGCTCCGGGCGCTCACACCGCCGCCCCGACCAGGGCGCCGATCGCGGACGTGGCGGCCATCGCGACGACGCCCCAGAAGACGACCCGGGCGATCGCCGGGGTCTCGGGGGCGCCGCCGAGGCGCGCGCCGAGGCCGCCCAGGCCGGCGAGCGCGAGGACCGTGACGACGACGCAGGCGACGATGCGGACCGAGCTGCCGAAGAGGCCGATCGCGAGCAGCGGCAGGATCGCGCCCACGGCGAAGGAGAGGGCAGAGGCGCCCGCGGCCTGGAGGGGGCGGGCGCGGCGGTCCTCGGGCAGGCCGAGCTCGTCGCGGGCGTGGGCGGCGAGGGCGTCGTCGGCGGTCAGGGCCTCGGCCACCTGGAGGGCCAGGCCGGAGGGGAGGCCGCGGCCCTCGTAGATGCCGGCCAGCTCGGCCAGCTCGCCCTCCGGATCCTCGGCGAGCTCGCGCCGCTCGAGGCGCAGGTCGGCCTCCTCGGTGTCGCGCTGGGAGCTGACCGAGACGTACTCGCCCGCGGCCATCGAGCCCGCCCCGGCGACCAGGCCGGCGATCCCGGCGGTGACGATCGCGCTGCGCGCGGCGCCCGAGGCGGCGACTCCGAGGACCAGGCTGGAGGTGGAGAGGATGCCGTCGTTGGCGCCGAGGACCGCGGCCCGCAGCCAGTTGGAGCGGAAGCTGAGGTGCTCCTCCGCGTGCGGGCGTTTCCAGGGCACCTGAGCAGGCTAGCGTCGCGGCGGGCGCTCAGGCGCGATCCGGCACCCTCGTCCCGACCGGCGCGTTCCACCAGCGATCGAGATAACGCAGGGCGAGCAGGGCGGCGGCGGGGACGACGACGAGGCCGGAGACGAGCAGGAACCAGAGTTGCGCGGCGTCGGAGCCGGCGCCGATCGTGTGGACGATCGCCAGCACCCAGAAGGCGGCGGTGAAGCGGTGGAGCTTGCGCCAGCGCGCGGCGCCGATGCGCTCGCGCAGGTAGTAGGTGAGGCCGAGCGCCGCGAGGCCGTAACCGGCGACGATCCCGAGACCGGTCCAGAGCGGCCGGTAGAAGCCGACGAAGGGGACGGCGATCCCGGCGATCCCCGGGTTGAGGTAGGCGTCGCCGAGCAGCGAGAGGCCGTGCAGGGCGACCATCGCCAGCGCCGTCAGCGAGAGGGCCTCGTGGATCGCGCGCAGGTCGCGCTTGTTGGCGTTGGCGCCCGGGCGTCTGGCGCTGACCATCAGGCCGACGGCGACGGCGACGCTCGCCAGGATCAGGGCCGCGCCGCCGGCCGCCCGGCTGGTGATCCAGAAGAGGTGTTCGCCGGCGATCATGCGGCCCACACCTCCGGCAGGATCCGGGTCAGCGGTTCGACCACGCGGGCGGGACCGTCGGCGTCGACGATCACGCCGCCGTAGGGCAGCCACGTCTCGGCGTCGGCGGGGCCGCTGAGGAGGGCCGACTTGGCGAGGGTCTCGGCGAGCAGGCCGGTCGGGGCCACGGCGGTGACCTGGAGGACGCCGGTGTAGGCGGGGCGGCCGCTCGCCGGATCGATGATCTGGTGGGCGGGACGCCCGTTCTGGTCGGTCCAGGCGCGGCGGGTGATGCCGCTGGTGGCGACGCCGCCGTCGGCCACCTTGAGCAGGTGGAGGGGCGGGCCGCCGCGCGGATCGTCGACGGCGATCTGGCGGACGCGCCCCGCCGCTCCGCCGATCCGCAGGTCCCCGCAGCAGTCGACGGCGAAGCAGTCGAAGCGGGCCAGGGACTCGCCGACCAGGTCGGCGAGGAGGCCCTTGGCGATCCCGCCGGGGTCGATCCGCAGGCCCGGCGGCCGGGTGACGGTGCCTGAGCTCTCGTCGACCGAGAGCTCGCACCATCCGGCGCGCGAGCCGGCCCCGGCGGGTCGCGCCGGCGGCAGGTCGCGGGCGGCGCCGTCGCCGTCGAAGGGACGCGTGTCGGCGTAGCCGGCCGCCTCGATCTCGTCGACCAGGGTCGCGTCGACCAGGCCACCGCTCCGCATCCCGGCGCTCAGCGCCGCGGCGACGACCCGTCGCAGCAGCGGCGAGACGGGGACGACCCGGCGCGGATCGCGGTTGAGCCGCGACAGCTCGCTGCCCGGGTCGAAGCGGGACAGCGTGCGGTGCGCCTCGAACAGCGTCGCGCGCGCCTCGCGCACCGCGGCGAGCGCCGCCTCGGGGTCGCGGTCGACGACCCGCACGGCACAGTGGCCGCCGAAGCACTCGAAGGTCCGGCCTACCTCGCGGATCATGACTGGCTCGTCACCAGCGGTTCTTCGACGAATTCGGGTTCGGCTTCTTCGAATTCGACTTCGGCTTCCGGGGCGACTTCTTCGACTTCCGGTTCCGGTTCGGACTGGACGACTTCGCCCGACGCCCGCACTTCCGGTTCGAGATCGAGCGTTTCCCGGTGCTTCTTGTGGTGGTGGGTCCGCTGCACGCTCGCCGTCGTCCGGCCGGTGCTCGACTTCGTCTTCGCGCTCAGCACCGGGTCGTTGCCGGTCGCCATCTGGACGAAGACGACTCCCCAGAGGAGCGCGAAGCAGACCAGGGAGAGCGCCACGACGCGACCGCGCAGGAGGCCCGCGCGGCGCTTCTGCGCGGCGAGGCGCATCCATGCCTGTCGTTTCAGTTCTCGTTTCTCGATCGGGTCCATGTCTTGAGGTTTGCTCCGTTTCGCCAAGCCGTCCTAACGCGAGGCTGTGAGTTCTCTTAGAGCCACGCCTTGCCTGCCGACAGGGCGAGGAAGCCGAGCGCGACGCCCGCGACGATCGCCGCGGTGAGCAGGGTCACCCGCATGCCCGCGCCCGCCAGCCGCGCCTCGCGCGGGCCGCTCCGGCGCCAGTCGGCGCTCGCCAGTCGCGGCAGCTCCAGCAGGTGGCCGAGCACGTGCAGCGCCATCAGCGCGATCCAGGCGATGAAGCTCACCTTGTGGGCGAAGATCAGGGTGCTGCTCGGCGGGCCGGTGAAGAGCAGCGCGACCCCGGTGCCGAAGAGGGCGATCGTCGTGAGGACGACGCCGGGGGCGAGCAGGCGCAGGAAGGTGGGCGGCGGGCCCTTGCGCACGTAGGGCTCGTCGTGGGTGTAGTAGCGGGCGAAGCGATAGCCGGTGCTGCCCAGCTTCAGCGCCACCGGCGGGATCAGCAGCAGCCCGATGAACATGTGCGGGCCGAGCAGCTGCCCGATGAAGGGGATCGTCACGCCCTCGGCGGCGAGCAGGACGAGGAGGGCGACGGCGACCGCGCCGGTCAGCCGGGCGTTCCCGGCGACCCCGCCGGTGCGCGGGGCGACGCGGCGCTCGGTGCGGGGGCCGCTGAGGGTGGCTGCCTGGGAGTCGAACATGGCGACCATGCTCGGTTCCCGGGATGGGTACTCCCTAAGGGGCCGGTGAGACTCTTCTCATCATCCCTTCAGGCCGCGCCGCGCAGCGGCAGCTCGAAGCTGACCCGGGCGCCGCCGAGCGGCGATTCGGCGGCGCGGATCGAGCCGCCGTGGGCCTCGACGATCCCGCGGGCGATTGCCAACCCGAGGCCGGAGCCGCCGGCGGCGCGGGCGCGACCCGCGTCGGAGCGGTGGAAGCGGTCGAAGACGCGCTCGCGCTCGGCGGGAGGGATGCCGGGACCGTCGTCGTCGACGTCGACCCGCAGGCGTCCCCGGCCCGCGGTGGAGGAGACGCGCACCGTCCCGTCGGAGCCGGCGTGGCGGCGGGCGTTCTCGACCAGGTTGCGGACGACCCGGGCGATCATGTCGGGGTCGGCATCGATCCGGCCGGGGGCGAGCGCCCCGACCTCGGCGCCGCCGGGAGCGGCGGCGACCGTCTCGCGCAGGAAGCGCTCGGCGTCGAGCTCGCGGCGCGCCGGTCCCACCCCCTCGTCGAGGCGCGCCAGCGTCAGCATCTCCTCGACCAGCCGTTCGACCCGCGCCAGCTCGCCCAGCGTCGCCGCCTCGACCCGGCGCACGTCGGCGGCGCCGGGGTCCGGGTCGCGCGCCAGCACTTCGATCTGTCCGCGGATCGCGGTCAGCGGGCTGCGCAGCTCGTGCGAGGCGTCGGAGACGAAGCCGCGTTGCCGGGCGAACGCGTCCTCGAGCCGGTCGAGCATGCGGTTGAAGGACTCGCCGAGGGTGCGCAGCTCGGCCGCCGCCGCAGGATCGACGCTCACCCGCGGGCTGAGGTCGCCCGCGTCGACCTCCGCCGCGGTGGTGGCGAAGCGGCTCAGCGGTGCCGCGGCGCGGGCAGAGACGAGGTAGCCGGCAAGGAGCGCGCCGCCGAGCGCAAGGGCGCCGACGAGGAGGAAGGTCTTCTCGACGTCGGACTGCGCGTCCTCGATCGACTCCCCGTCGCCCTCGCGCGGCTCGGCCCGGGGGGCACGTTCTTCGCGGGTCTCGCGTTCCTCCTCGCGGCCGATCACCGCGCGCTCGTGCGACATCTGGGCGCGGACGGTGACGAAGACGATCGCGAAGGCGAGCACCACGATCGCGCCGAAGGAGAGCGTCAGCCGGCCGCGCAGGCCGAGGCGCTCCCAGCGCGACCTCACCGCGGCGCTCGCAGGCGGTAGCCGACGGAGCGCAGGGTCTCGATCGGGGCGGGCGAGCCGGGCCGGGCGAGTTTGCGGCGCAGGTAGCCGACGTAGACCTGGACGATGTTCGTCCCCGGGTCGTGGTCGTATCCCCAGACCGCGGAGAGCAGCTCCTCGCGGGTGCAGACGTGGCCCTCGTTGCGCATCAGGTAGGCGAGCAGGTCGGCCTCGCGCCGCGGCAGCTCGGTCGAGGTGCCGTCGCGCTGCGCGGTGCGGGTGATCAGGTCGAGCCGGATGCCGGCCGCCTCGAGGCTCGTTTCCGAGGCGGCCGAGCGGAGCTGTGCCCGAACGCGCGCGAGGAGCTCATCGAAGGCGAACGGCTTGGTGACGTAATCGGTGGCGCCGCTGTCCAGCCCCTCGATCCGGTCGGCAACTTCCCCGCGGGCGGTGAGCATGATCACCGGCAACGCCGGGCGGATCCGCCGCACCCGCGCCAGCACCTCGATCCCGTCGACCCCGGGCAGCATCCGGTCGAGCAGCACCAGGTCGACCTCGGGATCGAGCGCCAACCGGGCGCCACCCTCGCCGTCGCCGGCCACCTCGACCTCGTAGCCCTCGGCGCGCAGCCCGCGCTCGAGGAAGTCGGCGATGCCTGCCTCGTCCTCGACGACCAGGATCTTCATCGCGCGATCGTACGTGCCACCGATGAGAGCCGGCGCACTCGGCCGGGCTTCTCATCGGGCGCCAAGGATCGGCGCGCAAGATGACCGCATGAAGGTTCGGCGGGCCATCTCGGCGCTCGTCCCGGCGGGGGCGGTGGCGTTGGTCGGCCTGCTCCTCGTCACCCACGGCGCGGCGCTCGGCGCGGCGGTGGTCGCGGTGCCGCCCTGGGTGCTGGCCGCCGCGGTGGCGGCGCATCTGGTCACCCTCGTCCTGCGGACGGAGGCCTGGCGTACGGTGCTGCGGGCGGCGGGTGGGGGAGCGGCCGGGCACCGGGCCGTGCATGCCGCCAACGCGGGCGCCTTCCTCGCCGGGACCCTGCAGGGCCAGGCGGCGCTGCCGGCGCGGGTGGCGCTCCTGCGGCGTTTCGCCGGCGCGGAGGCCCCGGCGGTCTCCCAGGTCGCCCTCTGCGACGCGCCGATCGTCCTCTTCGAGGTCTGCGCCTCGGCGGTCCTGGCGGCGATCGGCTCGACCGCGGTGGGGCTGATCCCCGGCTGGGCTCCGTGGGCGATGCTCGCCGGAGCGCTCGGTCTCCTGACCGTGCTGCGCCACCTCCACGGGCGCTTCCGCTCGCATCGGCTGGCGGCCGGGCTGGCCGTCCTGGCCGACCCACGCCTGCGCAACCGCCTCGCGCTGGTCGTGGCCGGGTTCACCGCGATGGCGTTCCTGCGCACGCTGATCGTGATGGGAGGATTCGACCTGCCGACCGACCCGGCGCACGTCTGCCTCGTCCTCTTCACGATGGGCGCGGTCGGCCTCCTGCCGCTCGGGGTCGGTACCGGCCCCGCCGCGATGGTGGCCGCCCTCGGCGGCTCGACCACGATCGTCACCGCCACGGCGGCGGGGATGGTGGTCAGCGCGGCGACCGTCTTCGGGGTGTTGCTCTACGCCGGTGCCGTGTGGCTCGCCGGATCGGTGGTCGATCGCCTGGCGGCGGCGGCGGCGGAGCCGGGGGCGGGGACTGGCCTCACGCGGCCTTGACGAGGGGGCGGCAGGGTGAAGGTGCGGTGGGGGCGGCCGTCCGAGAGGCAGGACGGGCGGGAGTGCGGGTCACGACGTGCGTGATCCACCCGGCGGGTCGAGAACGCTCTGTCGACCTCAAGGCCCCCATAGGGGACCTGAAGTCGACAGCGGCGAAATCGGTGTCGTGCGACACGCACCGAAGC
>JAOTRH010120192.1:0-14822 GCA_034768845.1 Heliamphora exappendiculata
TCACCCTCAGATTGAACCCACTCAGAGCAAGTAAGGGCCGGATCATCTTGTAGGGCAAGAATATACCAACAAAAAGTTTGAAGATGGCTAAGCAAATACCTAAAGGAAGCCAAATGAACATGAAAAGAGTAGCAGATGGTGCGGGCAATAAAGTTAGCCTCCCATCATAAAACACCAAAGGTTTTGAATATTTTTTCCTTGGCATTATTGTAAAAGCACTGTTTTTGATGTCTCCACTGTTTACCACATAAGCTTCTTGTCACAATCTCATCCAAAATCTTTTCAAACGCTAATGCATCCTATATATACATGTATATATATATTTATATATATATGTACATTTTTATTATGTTGTTAAGAAAAATGGTTCTTACATTTTCTTCATACAAATCACATTTCTTTGTTATTTAAAATGTGAATTTGTACCACCGTTCGTAATTACTTTTTAAAAAGTCTATTGCATTAACAGTTCATTTTATGGTTAAATTGTTTATTTTTTAATTTGTGATGTATTCACCTACTTGGCTAACAATATTCAATCAAGCTAGAGTTTTAAATATATGATCTTCTCTATGGTGTTTACGATATAAAAGGTTCAATTCATTATTCTGGATCCACATTTGACATCAGTGGGTGTGGCGTTTGGGATTTGTGTTTTACAAAAGGTACCAAAAGGGATTGAAGGGCTTATTTTAAAAGATTTTTGTTAACACCTTAAAAACCAAAAGTTTTGAAAACCCTTTATTTTTTGAAAAATAGAATCGTCACTTGATTTTTGAAAAAAAATAAAAAAAACAAAATAATCCACAGATCTTTATTGTCAATAAGAGAAAATATGAGGTTTCGGGCTAAGGTACAAAGCGGGAAAAGTGTTAGGCACACCGTTTTGCCCAACCAATGTTGGCATTTACTCATTATTATTGGTTCTTAAATTTAGTTTCTCAAATGCATACAAATACTGAAAACGAGAGACAAGAAGGAAACAACCAAAATCGAATAATGAAAGTACATAGTGTAACCGTATATGCACAAAGAACAAAAAGAAACATCATATGCTAAAAGTAATAAAAAAGAGAACTACCAAACCCCGATCGAGCTGAACCTATGCTACAGGATGCATGCTGGACATCTCAGGCAATTAATAGAATCATTAATACATGAAAAGAAGCCACTAGAATAATACAAAGCTTGTGACTGAGACTAAATAAAGCTTGCAGTCGCAACGAAAAGGGGGCAAAAGGTCATGGGCACTAGTAACAAAGTTATGACCATGATACTGTTAGTGCACAAAAGTAACGCCCGCAACATCGTTTATTGCGACTGTGAATTATGTAGGCACTGTTTTGCTGAATTTAAAAAGGACAATGTCTAGGGTGCAAGCATGATCTGATTTGGGCAGGTGGGGAATTCGGCCATATCAGTTTTGGGGCAGATAAATCTAATTTTTCATTTATTTAGGATTTTTAAAATGTATTTTGGTGTATTTTTGTGTATTTAATTATATAAAATATTAATTTTACGTACCTAAATCTACTAAAACCTATTATATTAATGTATTTATAATTAATTTAGTCTTTTCATTATTTATCATAATTTTGATAGCAATTAAATAAATAAGTGTAGGGTTTTAAGCTAAATTAAACTAGTTTGACTAGAATTGACTTTTTAACTTATTTATTGTGTAGAGACTTTCATTAATTATTTGTTTGCTTTTGTTGAACTATATTATTATATTATTATAATGCAATGTGTTGGAATCGATTACAGAAACTTATAAGGCAATTTCGATTAAAACATAACAGAAGCACTAGTAAATGGCATATGAGCAATATGACTAAGATAGAAATGAACTGAAAACAAAGTGTGCTAATAACATAATTAAAACTAATTCCGACCTTCCCACAGGAGATAGGGGGTGTGGGAAGAGAATTGTCATAATGCCTATGATAATACATACAATATGATGTTCCGAATAACTCCTCAGGCCGTGGAGTGTAATATCTATCTCTCCAATCACTAGGAAAGCTCCAATTTTAGTACTTCGAGTGAGAAGTGAGATTTTTGAGTTGGTATTCCGACAGAGTATCGACAAGTTCGGTTCGTCCTCTGAATCGTACAAGAGGTACGTTTTTATAGAGAGTATCACCCACTGACATGGTGACACGTATAGGATTCAGCAGATTCCTTTGAAGTTTGTGGTCGCTAGAATTAAAGGTGGCGACCATAACAATGAATGAGGCGACGCGAGGATGTCCAAGGTTTCCAAGGGTTTTTAGTGGCAATTGAGACAACAGATTGTTACGGTCGCAAAGAAATGATGAACGACCATAACTATTGAGGCAAATGATATACTAGGTTGTGAGGTTCGAAGTTTGCGGCCTAGAGGTTCAATTGTTGTAGTTTGTGAGGTTCTTCTAATGTACTGGTTTTGAATAATTTTATGGCAATTATTTAGAGACTTTGAGCATCATTCCACTCAATTTTCATATTGAATTCATCTGAATAAATCTAAGGTCCAGCAAGATCAAATCGGGGTGTTTATAGTTGCTCTTCTTTGACATAACTTATGCAATAACGCGTGATGCGAGTTCTATCAAAGATCCAAAGACAAACCTCATTTGACTGAGTTGTCTATCTTAAGCTACAAAACACACAAGCATGCATGTGAAGATGGTCGTGCTCGAATTTGTATCGAATTGCATATGTACCCCTTTGTAAGAGATTAGATCAAAATGTATTCCCAGGACAAATGCAAAAGATGTATGACGCGAGCAGATGTAAAACATGATGCATATGCCGATAGGTCAAAAGAAGCCCTAAAGGTCAAGTTAATACCTAAAAAAGCACAAACAAGCAACATCTCAAGAATTCGAGAACTTAGTTGGAGATAAAATAATTTAGAAGGATCGAGTCAATGCCCTAAAACTATTTTAATCGGGAAAGCAACACAAATTAATAGGTCGAGTCAAGACCTAAGAATTTGAACGAGAGTGGGATAAAAATAATTCAAAAATCGAGTCATGACTTCAAAAATTATCTTATCGAAAAAAAACACAAATGAATAGGTTAAGTCAAAACCTAAGAATTTGAACGAGATCGGGATAAAAATAATTTAAAAAGTCGAGTCAAGATTTTTAAAAACTATTTTTATCAAAAAAAAAAGAACACAAATTAATAGGTCAGGTCAAGATCTAAGAATTTAAACGAGAACAAGATAAAAAAATAATTTAAAACATCGAGTTAAGACTTTTGAAAACTATTTTTCTGAGAAAAAGAACACAAAATAATAGGTCAAGTCAATACCTAAAAATTTAAAAAAGAACTAGATAAAAATAATTCAAAAATTCAAGTTGTGAATTTAAAAGTTATTTTATCAAGAAAAGAACACAAATTAATAGGTCGAATCAAGACTTTAAAATTTGAACAAAAATGGGATAAAAATAATTTAAAAAGTCGAGTCAATATTTTAAAAATTATTTTATAGAGAAAAAATACAAATTAACAGGTTGAGACAATACCTAAAAATTTGACCAAGAATGGGATAAAAATAATTCAAAAAGTCGAGTGAATATTTTTAAAAATTATTTTTATCAAAAAAATAACAAAAATTAATAAGTTGAGTTAAGACCTAAAAATTTAAACAAGAACAGGATAAAAATAATTCAAAAATTCAAGCTAAGACTTTTAAAAACTATTTTTATTGTGAAAATAATACAAATTAATAGGTAGAGTCAAATAATAAAAATTTGAATAAAGTATGCGATAAAAATAAATCAAAAAATCGAGTCAAGATTTTAAAAATTATTTTATTAAAAAAATAGTACAAATTAATAGATCGAGTTCAAATTTAAAAATTTAAAAAAATTTAAACGAGAACAAAATTAAAAATAATTTAAAAATCTGAGTCAATACTTTTAAAAACTATGCTGTAATAAGACCAACAGAATAAACATAGAATTTCGAGAAATAATGGCAAATTAAAAGCCAACGCAACATTTGAATGTTGCGGTCATGCGTTTCGAAGGGACGTGATGTTTAGATCAGGTTGCGATCGTCGGTATCTCTCGAAAGGTTTTTCGCGGTTGCCACGTGGCAGTTGCCTTTTGTTGCAGTTGTGTTAAACGAATGGTGCGACCGCAAGAACTCGAGGCTCTATAAAGCCTTTGGTTCGCGTGGGAACAACATGATTCTTACCCCCTCACTCTCTCTCAAACTCCTATTTTCTCTGTTTTCTCTCTCGGGATTTCAAATTTCCTTTGGATATCTTCTACATTTTATGTTGTTCTTTCGCCTCTTAGAAGATGTTCACATTGCTGTTCCTTCCATTCTTGTTCATGGCGGGTTGTGGATGAGGCGATGTTGATTTAGGGGCACGGCATGGCCACTCGGCTATTGGGAGTACTTCCATAGGTGCTATTTGCGGCGCCGGCTCAAGTGTTCCTGTTGGTGGGGTGTCAGACCCACATCCATCCACTTCCACATGTGCGATGAAGGCCTTGGCAGTTGAGGCAGAGCGGGCCTCATTACGAGCGGCCTCAGAGAAGGCGGCTGCAACATGGGCGACGGCGGTAGAGCAGGCTGCTGTAGTGGGATTTCTAGATCCCCATTATGGCGAGGGCATCCCGACTATTTTTAACCCACTTCGATACGCCCCAGTGCCTCACCATCTCAATCGAGGAGGGATCCTCTTGTGGCTGATATGGCCCCCGACTTTCTTCTTCGCGAGCCTTTTGTTCATCGTCTCATCGTAATCATGCGGTAAGTCTTCTTCTTTTTCTTTATTTCAAAATGTTTTAGAGCATGTTGTGACTTTGTTCTGGACATAAAACGCATGTTTAGGCTTGTAATATTGTGTATGATTAACAGACCCACAATCGAACATTGCCTCTAGTTTAAACTTTCCTTTAAACTTTGCATGTAATCAGGACTTAACCATTAAAAGGGAACATAATCTTAGATTGTTCATGACACCGCTTAAAATATGCTTAACAAACTTGATATCATAACATTTAAAACTAGATGCTCATGACTATGAACTCAAAACCTCGACTAAGATTTAAAACAGGATGCCTGGATTATTAGGGCTCAAAACTCGGGTGCTTGAAAAATCGGGCTTAGGGTGCTTAGAACACTAGGGCTCAAAATCGGGATGCCTAGGAAGTAGGGCTTAGAGTGCTTAGAGCACAAGGACTTACAACACGGGTGCCTGGAAAATAGGGCTTAGGGTGCCTAGAACACCAGGTCTTAAAACACAAGGTGGCTGAGAAACATGGCTTAAGGTACCTAGAACACTAAGGCTTAAAACACTAGTGCTTAGGAAGCAAGGCTTAGGGTGCTTAGAACATTACGGCTTAAGATACAGAATGCCTGAGAAGCAATGCTTATGGTGCCTAGAACACTAGGGCTTAAAACACAGGATGCCTAGGAAGCAAGGGTTAGGGTGCCTAGAACATTAGGGCTTAAAATAGGGGAACCTAAGACTCGCCTCACAAATTTAGGAACTAGACAACGGTTTACAGATGACTAGGATTTAAAATTGGGCCTTATTATTTCTTTCTTTGCATCTATCAGACAGTTTTTTTAACATATCTTCTAAACACTCTCTTTATCTTTGTTTTGTAGGCTGGTGAGAAAATCTAAGTTTTTGGAGGCTCTGACAGCGCTCTCGAGTGATACTGGGCACTCCCTACTCAAAGTCGAGCCTTCGTTGATGGGGCAAGTTTTGGCTGATTCATACCATTGCTGGGTGACACAAGCAATGAAGTTCAGATGATGGCTTTGGCAGAGAGGTGGTGGGTGCAACCGTGAATTATGTAGGCACTGTTTTGCTAAATTTAAAAAGGACAGTGTGTAGGGTGCAAGCATGCAATGTGTTGGAATCGATTACAGAAACTTATAAGGTAATTTCAATCAAAACATAATAGAAGCACTAGTAAACGGCATATAAGCAATATGACTAAGATATATATGAACTAAAAACAAAGTGTGTCGATAACATAATTAAAACGAGAATTGAAATTAATTCTGGCCTTCCCAAAGGAGATGCAGGGTGTGGGAAGAGAATTGTCAGAATTCCTATGATAATACCCGCAATATGATGATCCAGATAAATCCTCAAGCTGTGGAGAGTAATATATGCCTCTCAAATCACAAGGGAAGCTCCAATTCTAGTACTTCGTGTGAGAAGTTAGATTTTTGAGTTGGTATTCCGGTAAAGTATCGACAAGTTCGGTTCGTCCCCTAAAAATCGTACGAGAGGTACGTATTTATAGACAGTGTCACCCATTGACATGGTGACATGTATAGGGTTCATCAGATACCTTTGAAGTTTGAAGTCGCTAGAATTAAAGGTGGCAACCGTAACATTGAATGAGGCGACTGCCAGGATGTCAAGAGTTTCCAAGTGTTTCTAGTGGTAGTCAAGACAACAAATTGTTACGGTTGGAAAGAAATAATGAACAACCGTAACTATTGAGGCAAATGATTTACTAGGTTGCAAGGTTCGAAGTTTGCAGCCTAGAGGTTCAATTGTTGCGATTTTTTAGGTTCTTTTGATGTAATGGTTTTGAATCATTTTTCAGCAATCATTCGGAGACTTTAAGCATCATTCCACTCGATTTTCATCAATGGATTCATCTAGATAAACCTAAGATTCGGCGGAGTCAAATCGGAATGTCTATAATGGGTAGCGGTAGTGTGCTTAAGGGTACACATAAGTCTATTTAATTAGTTCGGTTTTTTACTAAACATTGGACCGAACGGTTCTAATTTTTGGTTCTAGAACCAAATCAATCATTTATAATAAAACCAAACCAAATTAACCTAATAAAAATTTAGTTGATTCAGTTTGGAACTACAGTTCCACCTATTATTAAAAGTAATATATAATTATTTTAAACAAGAATCTTAAAACAAGTTTGTTTAGTTCGGTTTCCTACTAAACATAGAATGAGACAATGAAGCAACACTCAGTTTGGGTTTGTAAGGTTCTGAAAAAAAAAGTGACGCAAGTAGGGCTGTTGAGAGGTATAATGGTGTCCAGTGCTTTGGATAACAGGTTAGTGGCTAACAAAGCTAAGTTTGGCCCAGAAAAGAGACCGGCTGTATGGAAGCCTACCATGAAGGATGTAAATGAGCAGCTAATATGGGCCCAAATGAACAGGTGGACAGGAGCTATTGGGGTTTGGGGAAAGGAGACCCATTTTCGGAGCACCAAGTGGAATCAAAGGCAGATGTGATTGAGGCCACCGATATTGATGAGGAATGGATCAGGTGCTATGCAGTAGGTATGTATAGTTAAGGATAGTAAGATCATAGCAAGGGTACAGAAAGCAATGAGGGTTGACTGTGTATTTGATATACTAATCAAACCAATTGGTGGGTTAATGGTACTCCTCCAGTTTCCAAGCCCTGATGAAAAGATATCTTTCTTGGCCAATGCCAAAGACTGGCTAGCTAACTGGTTTGAGGTAGTACATGAACGGTGCTACAGAGAATCTAACCTCACTAGAAGGGTGTGGATTAACATTGAGGGAGTTACTTTACATGTTTGGAACGAAATAACTTTTGCATGCATAGGGGAAAGATGGGGAGAAGTCATAGGAGTGGATGAAAGAACCAGTAGAAGATGGGATATTGAAGTTGGGAAGGTTTTAATATCTACAAGTTTTAGAAACACCAGTAACCAGTTTTGTTAATTAAAAGTAGGCAAATTCCTTTATCTATTAGATGCAGTGAAAGTGGGTTTCGGAAATTGTACATGTGGGGTGAATCTTCATCTAGGATTGATCAACTTAGTTCTAAAGCTAAGGTGGCCAAGTCAAGCCCAACAGGCTATAGGCATGTTGATTGTGATAATGAACAAGGTATAAAGGAGGTGACTCTGAAGGAAACACCTTTGGGTGAGGCCCCTATGGGAGATGATGGCAATGTAAAGCTAGGTAGGGGAGGCTTTGAGGACTTGGCAATGGTGAGCCAGCTGGACGAATCCATCTCTGGTGCTATTGACAAGGACTCAAACAACAACATAGAAGGGTTTAAGGCTGCAAAAGAACCAGAGATGATGGGTAGTGGGGCTAGGATAGAAGGGGAAAGTCAACACCAAATGGGTAGAAAGGAGAGGGAACATATGGAAGTTGGGGACACAGGTGAGGCCTCTACAGGCGTAGACAGTGGTGCAGTTGATGCTAAAATGTCCAAAGAAGGGGATGCTTGCATGAAAACGAGACTCCCTTGAACAATGCAAGGGAAGGCAAGCTGGACTACTTGCTTGTAATGGGGGAAGGAAAAAGAAGAACAAACTACTGTCAGAGCTAGGTATTTGTAGCCTAATAAGCAATGGAAGTCGGGGCAAAAAGAAGAACAAGAAATGCAAGGTGAGAGGCAATTGTCCTGTAAACCAGTCATCCCTATCAACTCAGGACTTTCTCAATGGCAATATAGCTATTAGGAGAGAAGATGAACTGATCATGGAAACAAGTAAGCTAATTGGGCTCAAGTTTGAAGAGGGGGAGGGTGAGGCTTTGGGAAGGATAATAGCCTTGGAAGAAGCTGATGAGCTATTCCTTGGGGGTGAGGGTGAGCTTTAAATAGATCCTCTTGTGGAATGTGAGCGGCTTGCCACCAGTTTTGGCGGTAGCAATGCTTATGTCATGACAGATTACTTGGTGAACATATCCCTAGACTTTGTTAACATTAAGCACGTGTTATGACTATTAGCTTAAATATATGAGGTTTTGTGCTTTACAACAATCTCGAGGCTCTACTACTTTTACCATTGGAGATACTTATCATGGGGGGGTTGAGGATGATAAAGCACGAAATCTCAGAATGAATTAGATTGGCATTCTTTCCAGGTGGTTTTGCCAGTTGGGTTATCTTGCTTGTTTGGGTTGCCTATTTTTTTCTTCTGGTTTTCTTGTCGCAGGGCAATTTCTGCAACGGGTTTTAATGTTCTGGGCATAGTGAACAAGCTGTTAACAGTTGAAATAAACTTGGGTATTTGGATAAGCACTCATCATCTTGGTAACTTTGGGCTTTTGATTGTATGCTCCGTGGGTTTATGTACCAACAGTCCATGAGCAACAAGCCGAATGCTGTGAAGGGAGAAAGATCACAAGAGAGTGAAGAGGAACAGTGGAAACTACTTGAAATACAGAGCATCATGGACTGTTGGTACATAGCAATTTCGCATCTCCTTGATTGGCAAAAACCAAGATTGGGCCAAAAATAGCTATGACAGAAATAGCAACCATAATGGCCACTCAATGGACTGGATAGGGCCTGTTGGCTAGAAGGATTCCTATGTTTTTCTATTGAAGGTGAAAGAGGTCTAGCCTAGTGGGGTGTTTTGTTCTCTTTTTTCTTTGTCTTATGATAGTAGGAGTCTCACCTACTGTTCTTCAGATCCCCATCCCCCTTTGGCCTTGTCTACTGGTTGCTTGTTTGGGTACGAGGTATACCTCCTTTGGTAGGCCCAGCTTATACTGTTCAAACTTGGGTTATGGGAATAAAAAGATTTTATTTTATCGATAAAAAAGTAGTTAAGAGTTGAAAATACACATGTATATTTGCTAATAAATATATTGAAAGTTTAATTTGATAAAATTATATAATATAATTAATGTAACTTGAGAAGAATAGAAAATTAAATTAATGAGAAATTTAGATTTTTTTTTTTACAATTCCATCTATATAAAAAAATTTAAGTTTGTATGGTTCGATTCAGGTTGATTCATTTTAACTTCAAGCTAATTCAAGAATCGAATTAATATTATTAAATGAGATGTTTTGGATCCTAAATGGAACTAATTATTCGAAAATATTTTTATAAAAACAGATGGAACGTAAGAACGCTTATGGCATAAACATCATGAAATATCACATTATATAATATTTAAATGTAATTATCACCAAATATAATTACTATAGCATTACTTTATTATTAATATTTTACGATTCACGATACATATCTTACGATTCGATACATTAAAAAAATAAATCGATACTTATTGCATATCGATCTTATGCTAAACATATCTTATGATGTATATACGATACATAATAGGATATACGATATGCTATACATAATGCGGTATATATATATATATATTAATACTTAAATGACATTTGTATAATTTATCTTTTGAACATACTAGTTGTCAACTTAAAAGCCTTACATTAAAATTTTAAAACTGAAATGATATGTTTAGGCGATATAAAGAATATATTCTATACAGTAAATTTAATTTGAGTTATAATAATACATTTACTTGTAATATTTCTTGATATATTTCATATGCATTAACTACTTGTACATGCATATTTTTATTTTTGAGAACGATATTTTTATAATAGCATTGATTAATATTATTTAATATGTTTTTCTTATAAGATATTTGTGTTATATCAAATAAACATATTAGCCCTGTTTGCGATAATTTGTTATTTGTTTATTTGATTTTATTTATTTTTGTCTTTAATGGACGATTTTTATCATTTAGTTAAATTATTATACTTTTTGACTCATCTAATCAAGACGAGGCGAAAAAATAAAAAATTTTGATTAAAATATAAAAAAATTACAAAAAAATAAAAATAAGCTAATAAGTCAAATTTTATGTTATTTATTTTCGTTTTTAGTGAATTTTTTTACCATTTGATCAAAAAATTTTACTTTTTAAATTTATCTCATCGAGACAATTCAAAAAAAAAAAATTAATTAATTAAAAGATGAAAAAAATTCAAAAAAAAAGAGCAAAATTCTAGACATTTTATTTAACTAAACAGGACCATTTTGTAATGTATTTTTAAATTATTAAATATCTACGATTAGTCGATACAATACTGAGTATCTTGATTTCATAAGCTTATAATAAAATACCTTGCAAAGGTTGAGGAAAAGATGATGATCACCAATCCTCGAACTTCCAATCCCAATATCAGGTTTTTTTTCCCCAAACAATTCCTTAACCGCCGTTTCCTTCCAAACCAATCCAGACCCAGATACCAACCCAGTAAACCGCCGCTCAACCGTATTCAACTCGGTCCCGACAACTTTCCCAACGTTCAAATACTCCTTCAGAAACCCTTCCACCATCACCCTCGGAACGCTCGTCACCACAACTCTAGACCCCGCCGAAACCACCACCTCGTACACTTTAAGGTTCATGTTCTCAAGGTAAAACTTGGGCAAAACCGCCCTCCCAACCCTCTCCATATCTCTCTCTAAGCGCACAGAAGGTGATGAAAACCATTCCCCTCAGTTTCAGTTCGTAATCCAGCGCCCACAGAATCGGGAACGAAAGGATCAACAGAAGTGCCCTGAAAATGCTGCCGCCTTTGAAGGCGACGAGCATGAAGAAAGGGAAGAAGGATTGGGATCTCAGGAGGGCGCCGTCGACGTCAAAGACAAGAGTTTGGGAACCTCTCGGCCGGCCATCGGAGGTGAAGGAGGTGAAGGTGGTCACGCTCGGAAACATTAATTGAGGTTGGTGGGTGGATTTGGTCGGAGATTGGGTTGGTAGAAAGAAGACGAAGTTTCTCAGGTTTGTTGTGGCTCTGTGAAACGAGTTGGGTGGAAGGTGAAAGAAGATCCACTCTGCTAGCTTGAGGAATGCGAAGAACGACATGGTTGTTTTCGGGCACTGAATGGAAAGAGAAGAGAGACGGAGAGTGGAGAGGTGAAGAGAAAAGGCACGGAAGCGGAGGGAATTTATAGGAAAAATAATGGGCCCCTTTGCATTAATTCTTTATTTACTTATATTATTTTGTTTATTTTAATTTTTAGTATATTTATATATATATATATATATATATATATATAGTCAAAGTATTACATATTTAGACTCTCTTATGATTATGAATTAGAAAAATAAATTTTTTTTATTAAAATATTAAAAAAAATTTAAAATTAAAATAAATTAAAATAAACTAATAAGCCGAATATCTAATGTTGCTTATTTTTTTATTCAGTAAATTTTTTTATCTTTTCATCATATTTTTTTACTTTTTTATTTTATCTCATTGACATAATTCAAAAATATAAAAAAATTTAATTAAAAATATAAAAAAAATCATAAAAAATAAGAAAAATCGCCAAAATTTAGCTCCAATCAGACTAGTACTATAAGGAACATGTTGGTGGTATTCAGTGATGCTGAAACTAATTACTTGGAGATGATAGTTAAATAAATAATAATTATAAATAGAAAGTATAATTATTTTGAGCAAATATTACCTTACAGTTGAAACTAGTTTTTTATAAAAAAAAATAATTATAACTTTTAACAAAAATTGTGAGTATACGTATTTTCAAAAAAATAATAATAAATTACTAAAACTAGTAAAAGAAAGTTATTAGTTATAATTAAGCAGAAGCAATAGCAAACACCACTATTGGTGGTGTTTGACATTACTGAAACTAGTAAATTATAAATTGTAAATTATAACTAAAATAAATTGTAGATTGTAGTTGTAGTAGTTATAAATTGTAGTAGAAGTTATGGATGTTTGAAAAAAATTGTAACTTATAACTAAAATTAGTAACAAGAAGTTAAAAGCTACTAACAATAGCTTTGCAAAACACTCCCGTTATAGTAACCGCATTTGAATAACACAAGACGTCTCGCATTTCATGTGTGGCATTTAAAAATAATACTGGGTCTACTCATGAAATGTCATATCTTCTTTTTCTATCTTTTTCTTTTAGTTTTAGTTTTTATTTACGTAGTTTTTTTGTCACTCTTTGCTTTATTTTTTTTTTTCTTATCGTTAGTGGCCGAACAACTATCATTTACTGACGACGAAGCTGTTTTGTTCAGGCAAGCTTTCATTTTTTAGCGACGAATGTTGACGCCCTTGATGCGGAAGTGAAAATGTTACTTTGTCATCATCTTCTTAGATTTGGTTTCAAATCCATTCACAAACCATAATCTGACGCCATTTTTCACATATAATCACGTTGGATGATCATATTTGATCAAAAAATATCAACTTTATAAGCAGAGGTGGAGGTAATGATTCTTTTGAGAAAAGTTGTGAAACTATAGAACACGAGACTATTGTTTTTTCATCTTTTTAGTTTAATTTATGTAATGTTGGGTCATCTCATTGGAATTTGTATTCACTTATGTGGAGATTTACTGTTCTTTATTTGTGAATATTATTTCTTCTTTTTTTTGGGTGAGAATTCTTTACTATTTGTTGGATATGTTTTATTTCTGTTTGTAGATGATTGCTACTGGGATAATTTTAGATTTGGGCAAATTCAAATCCTGAATCGCTCGAGATTTGAATTGCTCATAATAACCTGAATATTTCAAAATTGGCTAAACAAGACAGATCTATGAGGGATGGTCGAGCAAGAAATAGAACAGTGGCTCTAGGGCTCGAGTTACTCGCCGCCACTATAGCTCGGATTCGAGCTGTTGACTCCCCCAGTAACCTAAATAATATTATTACCATATCACGACCCTGAGTCACAAAGAGAACGCTTTGAAGAATCGAGCAATTCGACCTCAACATTCGAGTTGCTCGAACAAGGCTACTAGGTGGCTTAAAGTATTAAAAGCAACCACTATCACGATTTTCGCTGGCTCAGTCCGTGAGAAATTCAAGGTAGTTCACCCGAATCACAAGGGCGTGAGTAGCTCGACTATTAGAATACAAGTGGCTATTAACGAGGCTGGCCAACTAAATTCCACTTAAAGAGGATGCTGCTCTATCAAGAAAGTGAAGGGGGCCCGAGCTGCTGAAGTTCTTAGCAACTCGGGTACCTAATGGTGCCGTTTATAACACAGAATACACATGGCATTCCATAGCACAGACTATGAAGTGTGGCCCTGATTACAAATGAAGATATACCACAGCACAGACTGTAAGGCATAGCACAGGCTATGACAGTTGCTCTAACTACTTAACCATATTTTCGTGGCACAGACTATGGAGACAGCACAGACTGTATTATTACCACAACACAAGTTATGAAGACAACACAGACTATAATGTAGCTCTGACTACCTAATTATAATGGCATAGCACCGATTATGTGGTTCAGCATAGACTGAACGAAGCCAAGACATATGTAGTACAGACTATGTCAACATAAATTCTTCTAATAATCAAAAGACTGTCCTAGAGACAATGAAGATAATGGAAGTACAATCCTGCACGAGACGTTAGGAGACATGTGGTTTGGTGGCTAAGAAAAAAGATTTATCGAGCTACGAGACCTACCCACTCGAGTGACCCCAAGTCACTCGACCCGTGTGGGTCGGGTACTTGACCCAAGTGGGTCAGGTACCCATGAGGCACCTGTCGCCCAACCTAGTTGAGTTGGAGTAGAACACTACTTAGACGATTGTCGGATAGAATCTCTTGATTCCTCGATATCGCCTTTCATGATCCAATTTGATCTCTTGAAAGAATCCTATCTGAATCCCAACATAGCTCCTCTGAGTGCTATAAATAGGAGGGATAGTCATGCTTTCAAATCAATCAGACTTGATAGACGGATACCTCGTTCATACTGTCAGTACTCCATACTCAATTAGCCTTCTTCTTCACCCAACCTCGTCTATCTCCGTTTTGTGTTTCTGATCAATTTTACATATCTCACCTCTCTCTAGTTGTTCTTTGTTTATTCTTTCTGAAAGACCCAACATTCTTTGTCGATTCCAATAGGGAAGGTGAATTTGTGAATGGTTAGGACTCAGAGCGAACTACATACGACACCGTAAGCAGCCATGTCAGAAGTGTTAGAAAACAGGCAACCCAAGAGGGGGGGGGGGGAGAATTGGGTTATTTGCTAGCTATGGATAATT
>JAOTRH010120203.1:0-14822 GCA_034768845.1 Heliamphora exappendiculata
GGGAGACAATCCAACGCCAAAAATATATACATGCTCGGTGATCCAGAAAATACATCTTTATTAACTTTCAACAATTATAATAATCTAAAATTATAGAAAAATAAAGTAACAGAAATAACAGGAATAGAATTTGCAAACCGAGTCCTGCAATCGCAGTTTCCTTAAGAATGATTCACCGCCTACCGATGGTGTTGTAGGTTTTCCACCGGTATCACTCTCCCAGGATAAAACGACTACACGATCGTTGAAATACCACCAAGGATCGGCCACGAACGTACTCCGTCTTTCTTTCTCTCTCTTACAGCTTGTAGTATAATTTTAGTTGTATCTCTCCTTTCTCACATCTACTGTCTTATTCCTTTTTCTCTGTGTTCTGTCTCTTCTTCTCTCCCTTTTCTGCTCCTTCTCTGAATTGAATGACAGTATATATAGACCTTCTATTATGGAGGGGGTTACAGGAAAATCAATAGTCATGAGTAGTATTGATTTCTAAGATTCAATTGCAATTGAATTCTGCTATTGAATTCTGAAATTAAATAGCCAATGAATTCACAAAATTTCAATATAATCACCATATAATTATTACATTTTGTATAGAAAAATCTTAAAATTCATAAAAATCTTATCATAAATATCCAATAACAACAACAAAAGAATTGAATCGTTTACATCTCAACATCGCATCCTCATCCCACTCTAATGCGATCCTTAGTCAAAATTTTGTATTTTGTTATGAAGTCAATAGAGCCTTTTATTTTGTTTTATATACGAACGAAGAAAAAAAAATACTTTGAATTTTAATTTGTTTTATTTTTTTTTTTTTGCTCAGAGCTTGGAATTTTTATTCACAATTGAAATGTGCAGGCCATTTTCAGACACCATGTGCGGTAGTTTTTTCCTATATGATTTTATCATTTAGTAATTTTTTTCATTTTTAGTAAAAAAAATTTTAACTTTTTTCTAAAATAACTACACTTTTAGATTTGTTTTGTGGTGATGCATCGAAAAAGTAAAAATAAATAAGCCAAAAAGATTTTAAAAAAAATTATAAAAAACGTAAAAAGACAAAAAAGCTACTAAAAAGGCTAAAGCAAACAGAGCCTCACTTTAATATGATTCACATTGTACGATATTTGAATCTACACAATACATTTCAATTTTTATGAAAGATTTTATGTAGCTAAAATTATAGTTGGATCTGGCCTCTGGGTTCTAGTTGAACTCATTAGCCATTATTTTAATTGTAATTTTGCATACCCAGAATTGTTTTTCAGAATTGAACCTAGAAAAATGAGAAATTATTCAGTGTTTCTTTCTCTCTTTTTCTCTTTCCCTTTCTCTTTCTCTTACTCAAGACTCCGTTTAAGATAATACTTATTTACTTATTTACTTTTTTATTAAATTTTTTTTCATTTAATTATTCTATTATATTTTTTGACATTTTATTGAAATTCATCAAAAAAATTTTTAAAAAATCAAAATATAAAAAAAATCAGTAAAGACAAAACTAAGTTAATAAATTAAATTTCATATTGCTTATTTGTTTTTTAGTAAATTTTTTATCTTTTAATTAATTTTTTTTATTTTCTCAATTCATCTCATCTATATAATTCAAAAAAATAAAAAAAAAATTATTTAAAAAATAAAAAATATTCTCTTCCAACAACGCTTGGTTCTTCTTCAACGAATTCAACGAAAAATAAAAAAATTATTTAAAAAATAAAAAATATTCTCTTCTAATAACGTTTGAGTCTTCTTCAGCACTGAAGAAGACCCAAGCATTGTTGGAAGAGAATATTTTTTATTTTTTAAATTATTTTTTTATTTTTTAAAATTATATAGTTGAGATGAATTGAAAAAATAAAAAAAATAATTAAAAGGTAAACAAATTTATTAAAAAACAAATAAGTAATATAAAATTTAATTTATTAACTTAGTTATGTCTTTATTGAGTTTTTTTATTTTAATTGGTTTTTTTATTTTTTGACGAATTTCAATAAAATGTCAAAAAATATAATAAAATAATTAAATGATAAAAAATTTAATAAAAAAAGTAAATAAGTAAATAAGTATTATCTGAAACGAAGCCTTGAGTGAGAGAGTGAGTGAGTGAGTGAGCTGAGAGAAAAAGAGAAAGAGAGAAAGAGAAGCACTGAATAATTTCTTATTTTTCTGGTTCAATTTGGGAAACAATTCTGGGACGTAGAATTACTCTTATTTTAAATTTATTTCCCAGATGCCAGCCCCCCAGCCCAATTGCCAATTTGAAAAGTAAGTGGGCTTTGGAATGGATTCAGAATGGCCGAAGCCTAATATGTGGCCCACTTGCAATTGGCATTGGTAATTTCAATTCGTCATTATAAAATGAATATAAAAACATAGTCATTTTTTACTAAAGTTAAAAAAAATTACTAAAAATTAAAAAAAGAAAATCTTATAAAAGTCTTAAAGTGACTTTTTTCGTTTTATATAAACTTTTTTTTTATTTTTTGATAAATTTTTTTTGTTTTTTTGATTTCTCTAAACGAAATAAATCTATAAAGTGTAATTGTTTAAACTAACACAAATATTTCTTACTAAAACCAAAAAAGTAACCCATTAAAAAAGCTATCCCACACTGTGCTACACTTGCTAGTTTAGTTTACATTTCCCTTGAATCTATATGGCTTAACTGTTAAGGCAAAAAAGTAAAAAAATAATAATAATAATATTAAAAAAAGAACAATGCAATTATATAAACAAATAAACGATTTATGTAACGCATCTAAAATTAAAACGAGGTACACAGAGTTATAGCAATTTTATAATGAAAGGACGTAATACAAAATACAATAGTATAATTACATATGACAATTTTTCACATGTTTCTGTCCCGTTATTTATGAATTTTTTGTGTGGATAATATTTGGGGCGTGAACAATATTTATTTTTTCGACTCTGTCTTCAATTATATAAAATAATTATATTTATATATACAAGTATCTAGACGTAGCACGTATAGACGCAGGGCTAAAGTACTTATACGTGTGCACTGCAAAATTCCATCGATAGGAATTTTGCAGTGCACACGTAGTAGCGAGTCTATTCGTTTCTTATGAGATATTTTATTAAAAATGTAATTGGCATATTATATTGCTTTCTCCCACAAATTCTAAGGTAATTAAGAACTTATGAGTAAAGTAATCATCATTTCTTTTGAAGTTCTATTTTTTCGTTCCGCAACTCATTTTTTCTTTGGAGTATAAAGAGCTATTATTTAATGGATAATTCCATGTTGTGAACAGAATTCACCGAAATGTGATTTATGTCCACCACCTCTATCATTTTTTAAAGTTTTAATCTTTCTACCAAGTTGATTCTCAATCTCTATTTTATAAAGTACAAATGTTTCTAAGATTTTTGTTAGGATCAAGCGCTGATCATCTCACCAAAACCTGTAAGTGGTGAGGAAGATACAACTTTATTTCTTTATTCCCATAGCAGCACAAAGTCGCGCATCTATACGTGTTGTGGGTGGGCCTAAGGGGCTTTGCAGTACACACATAGCACACCGGTAGGATGGGCTGTCAAGCACCGATAACACGTGGAGGGGGACCCCCACATAGTAGCAAGTCCTTTAAGGGAGATTCTTGCCCCCATAAGTCCAACAATTCTCCTTAGAAACTACCATGGAGAGAATCGAACCTGCAACTTTGCTTTGAAACCAATTGTTAGGATCAAGACTGACCATCTCACAAAAATTCGCAAGTAATGGTGAAGGCGTAACTTTATTTTCTTATACTCATGGTAGCGCAAAACCCTGCGTCTATACGTGCTGTGGGTGGACCTAAGGAATTTTGCAGTGCACACGTATAGATACTTGCAGTGCACACGTATACATCCTATCGATGCGCCACGTGTGCACTGCAAAATTTTTTACGTCCACCCACAGCACGTATAGACGCAGGGCTTTGCGTTGCCATGAGTATAAGAAAATGAAGTTACGCCTTCACCACTACTTGCAAATTTTTGTGAGATGGTCAGTCTTGATCCTAACAATTGGTTTCAAAGCAAAGTTGCAGGTTCGATTCTCTCCATGGTAGTTTCTAAGGGGAATTGTTGGACTTATAGGGTCAAGAATCTCCCTTAAAGGACTTGCAACTATGTGGGGGTCCCCCTCCACGTGTTATCGGTGCTTGACAGCCCATCCTACCGGTGTGCCACGTGTGTACTGCGAAGCCCCTTAGGCCCACCCACAGCACGTATAGATGCGCGACTTTGTGCTGCTATGAGAATAAAGAAATAAAGTTGTATCTTCCCCACCACCTACAGGTTTTGGTGAGATGATCAGGACTTGATCCTAACAAAAATCTTAGAAACATTTGTACTTTATAAAATAGAGATTGAGAATCAACTTGGTAGAAAGATTAAAACTTTAAAAAATGATAGAGGTGGTGGACATAAATCACATTTCGGTGAATTCTGTTCACAACATGGAATTATCCATTAAATAATAGCTCTTTATACTCCAAAGAAAAAATGAGTTGCGGAACGAAAAAACAGAACTTCAAAAGAAATGATGATTACTTTACTCATAAGTTCTTAATTACCTTAGAATTTGTGGGAGGGAAGCGATATAATCTGCCAATTACATTTTTAACAAAATATCCCATAAGAAAACGAATAAGATTCTGTATAAATTATGAAACGGTCAAAGATCTTCCCATAAATTCTTAAGAGTGTGGTGGTGTAGCTAATGTACCGATTCTAGACCCTAAAAGGGTTCAGATAAGATCACAAACTGTTGATTGTATATTGATAGTACACAAGAGTGGTAATTCTGAGATGCATGTCAACATAGTAATTGAATCTTAAAATACATTATTTTTTAAACATATATTTCTATGCAAATCTACACAAGAGATAAATTTTTTTAAACAAACTAGTAATACTATAGTAGGTAGTAGTCAAGTGAAAGATAAGGATTAGAAATTATCAGAGGATGATAAACCTAGACGTATTAAGATGGCTAGAACATCTAAATTATTTGGTTAAGATTTTCCAAAATTTTTGTTAGAAAATGAATCTCAAACCTATAAGAAAGCAATGTCCTCTCCGGATGCACCTTTGTGGAAAGAGACATTTAATAGTGACATTGAATCCATCTTATAAAATCATACTTGACAACTAGTGAATCTTCCACCTAGTAGTAAACTTCTTGGATATAAATAGATATCCAAGAGAAAGATGAGAGTAAATGGATCAATAGAGAAATATAAGGCAAGACTTGTAGTTAAGGAATACAGGTAGACATAAGGAGTGGACTACTTTGACACTAACTCACCTGTAATAAGAATAGCATTCATACGAGTGTTAATTTCTATAGTATCATTATTTGATCTACAAATACATCAAATGGATGTCAAGACAGTCTTTCTAAATGATGATTTAAATGAAAAATTTTATATGGAGCAACTTGGGATTTTGTAGCTCCAGGGTAGTAGAAGAAGGTTTGTAAACTTGTTAAGTATCTTTATGAGCTAAAACAAGTACCTAAACAATGATATGAAAAATTTAACAGTGTAATGCTGTCAAATGGCTTCAAAATTAATGAGTGTGAGAAATGTGTCTATGTGCAAGACACTGACAAAAGATAGTCATTGTTTGTCTATATGTTGATGACATACTCATCTTAAGTAGTAATAATGTTGTAATTAAAACTACCAAAAAAATATTGAATAAGAGGCTTGACATGAAAAATATAAAAATTGTAGATATAAAACAGGAATGAAGATCACTAGAACATCTGATAGATATGCCTTATTTCAATCCCATTTTATTGAAAAAATGCTTGAGAAGTTTAATAAGAATGATACTTATATTGTTAGGACACATGTAGATATGAATCTCTATTTGTCCAAAAGTACAAGTAAAGGCATATTACAATTAGAATATTCTTGTATTATGAGAGTCTCGTGTATTTAATAAATTGTATGAAACCCGACTTAGCATATGCTGTAAGTAAACTGAGCAGGTATAATAGTAATCTTGGGTCTCACCATTGGCTGGCGATTGTCAGGGTACTAAGATGTCTGAGATATACCCAAATCTTTGGGCTATATTATACAGGATATACAATAATACTAGAAGCATATAGTGATGCAACTGGATATTAAATATTCATGAATCAAAATCCACAAATGGATACGTCTTCAATTTGGGTGGTGCAGTTCTGTCATGAAAATCATATAAACAGACATGTATTGCTAGATCCACAATGGCGTTAGAATTTATAACTTTAGACGAAACTAGAGAAGAGGTTGCATGGCTCTGTCACTTCTAAGAAGATATTCCTATGTGGTCGAAACCTATACTAGCCATCTTTGCATATATTGTGACAACCAATCGACTATGGAAAGGGCACAAAGTTATATCTATAACGGTAAGTTTTGACATATACGACATAAACATAATACCATGAAACACTTGCTTTTGAATGAAATAATTTTCATTGAATATATAAAATCTAAAGACAATATAGCGGATCTATTAACTAAAGGATTGAGCAAAAAGCAAGTAAATCATTCATTAAGGAGAATGGGCTTAAAGCCTATGAATTAAGAGTCGACTTAATAGCAACCCAATGCAGTTGATTGAAGATCTCAATATCTAGGTTCAGAGGAACAATCAAATTGTGTGTGACTCAGTATCATCACTGTGAAGATAATTTCTCTTACCCGTTTCTATAATAATACAATGCTATCTATGTCGTTATTAGGTTAAGTTATGTTTTTAATTATTCTTATATCTTAAAATTTCAACTAACATATAGCAGGATGCCTTTAGTAGGAATTACCTATATAAGTGAGAAATGGGTTACTTTTATGAGACTGCTAAGGTTACATTATCTAAAAGCCCCCATGAAAATTAATAATTACCCAAGACAAAATTGGGCACAACCATGAAAACCAATTGTGTCGGAAAAGACCTTGTGCAAACTCTATTGTCTTGATCTTCACAAATAAATAAACAGTTCAAGGCATCATATCCACTAATCTAGTAGATTCCATAGTCTTCACGAGAAAAGATTCAAGGCTAAAAGTTACTTATCCTATGCAAGAAAATTTCAACTAAACTCTCTCTCTTCTATGAGTGTTTATTTCAAACTCCGTTCAGTTTGTTAAGCTAAATCTCATTTGTGTGAGGGGTGGTTGGAAGAATGGCATTTAAAGCATTTCAAAGCTTATTTTTGTTAAACTTTGAGGCAATTTATGAGTAGATTCTACATTATTTTTATATGGATGTATTAATGAAAAATGTTTAATTCCATGACAGAAATAAATGTACGTAATTATTTTGGCAAAATCATTTTTAAGAGTGAATTATATTTAGCTCTACGGTTAGTTACTTGAAATTGTAAAAACATGAATGGTGGAAACCTTTTCTCACATTACTTGGGAGATAGAAAGCTTACGAGCATATAAGACACAAATTTAAATTTAGATTTGGACCCCAAGAGTACCAAGTTTTGTGAATGGAGGAGAATCTACCTAAGAGTGAGTTTAGGTCTAATCTAACAAAACACGCGCGTGCCGCTACTACCGTCCGTTCGAATGGCCGTCGGACCTAGGCCCAGGTTCGGGTGTAGGTGTGGGTGTAGGCTCCTAAGTCGGTTCATCTATATTTTTTTTGGACGGAATCCATTTTAATAATTTATTTATTTATTTATTTTTAATAATTAAATAATTTAATTAATTTTTCCTTCTCAATTTTTCCCTTCAAAATCGTGAACTCAAATTTTCAATTTAACAGTTTTAATTTTTTAAAACCTTTGGACCGATTTGGTTTAAATTTGCACAGGTTCACTTTGAATTTGTGTTGGTTCACTTTAAACCTTCGCACTTGTTCAAATGTGACCGAACCAATAAACGGTGTTTCTTTCACGTATTCAGCTAGCAATGACGAAAAGTCACTTTCACTGCCTATTTAAAGGATATCCCTCTACCGATTTTGTTCATTCAATCTCTAGAATGTATTTTTCTCTTCTTCATTCTGCTTCGTTTAAGAGTTCAAATCATTATTGGTTCGCAGAGTGCGCACACTACTATGCTTTCTCTGTACACTATTGATTGTTTTATTCTGAGAGGCAGACATCCAATTCCAGCAAACACCAATACTGTAGGAACATTGTTTTTTTTTTTTCTATTTGCAGTAGCACTGTTCCGCATATTTGTTCTGTACATTATGTTTTGTTTTGTTTTTTTTTGTAAATTAAAGTCGTTTTATAAAACTACTTATTTATCCTGTTTTTTTGACATTTTGTTTCTTTTCTAATTAATTCTATTTATTTTAACAGATTGTCGAACAAATTGAAGTCTACAAAGTAAAAAAGTCTCCTTAGAAACTCAAAGGCTTTTAACTTCTTAGTTTTTTTACTTTTTTACATAAAATAAATTTATATATTATTTAAAAATATCATAACCTTTATTATACACAACCGTTTTTCATAAAATTATATTTTTAAAATCTGCTCGTCATAATCTATCATACAAGCTATATTAAATATAAAATTATATAAAATTTAATTTAAAAAATTATAATTACTTTTTCCTAATTTAAAGATCTTTTGGCTTAAAACCACTTTAAGCCAAGCTTTTTAGCATATATATATTTTTTAAATTATTCCTACAATTTACTAAATAAACTTTTTATTTATTTAACTTAAAATAAATTTAAACCAAAAATCTAATTTAGAACCCGATTGACAACTAGCTTAAAAGCTAATTTTTTTATTTTTTTGTGTTTTAGGCAAAAAGCTAAATTTGGTTCACAATAGGTTATTTGGTAACTTAACTTTTAAATTAAATTTTTTAAAATTGATTGTTTGGGTAAAAAAAAACTTTATTTATGTTTTTTGTTCAAATTAAACAATTTAACCATTCTATATATTTGATATTAACAATTATATATAATTGGTAGTGGTAGTAAATGTCGGGATTTCAACACCATTCTCAAAACATAAACGAAAGAAAAATCATGCACAAAAAGCAGAAAATGATTAACACCGAGGATTTACGTGATTCCGTCCACACCGACCTACGTCCACGAGTGAGAGAGAACATATTTCACTAATCTCGAACGTGAAAGAGTACAGAACTTGTTTTCCTTCTTTCTACCAGCTAACTACTCAATTTTTTTAATTACGGCCTTCTCCCTATGACTCAACTAGTATCCTATTTATAGACATACATGTAGTTCTAGTAAGCCCATGTTATTATAAATCATATACATAAAGAATTCTAGTGGACTCTTAATTTTATTCCAACTTAATTACATATAAATCAAAAATAATATAATAAACATGGGCCCGATTAAATACAAAACATAGCCCAACAATCTCCACATTGGCTTAAATTTTACAAACCACCCTAAAGATAACCAGCGTTGATGTTGATTCTACCGTTGTCATCGTCGTCGATCTACTACACCCAAACAGTATGGACCGCACCTCTATACCGAGGTGCCGACACCCCTATACCGAGGTGCCCACACTCCAACCTGGGTGCCCTACAAAACTGACTACTTTGTAGAAGAACGTAGCCTCATCTCTCTCCCTTTGTGCACACAACCAGAGAGATCACTGTCACTAACCAAATCAAGAATAAAGGAGACTCGCTTCTGTCGAAGTGTACACCTATCTGTCACATCTGTTATACTAGTCTCGTTGCTCGGAGCTTCCTTGTGAACATCCAACAGCTATTACTCTCGCATCTTACCGGCATCCTGCACACCATCTAATTTGCTCACTTGCGCACTTGTACTAGCTCATCGGTTTCGTGTACCCTTGAGCCTATTTTGTGTGCTTTTTCGCAACTGTCGTTTACCCAGATCACTCTTACACTATGTCTGTGCATGTCGCCTACCTATACTACTCATTTGATGTTTGGCAATATCTTCACCTGTCACAACATTTCCTACGAGCCTGTATAGGTTATCAATCATCTGTACCTACAGTACA
The DNA here is from genome assembly GCA_034768845.1 of Heliamphora exappendiculata. Lineage (NCBI taxonomy): Eukaryota > Viridiplantae > Streptophyta > Magnoliopsida > Ericales > Sarraceniaceae > Heliamphora > Heliamphora exappendiculata. The sequence goes on from JAOTRH010120203.1 coordinate 9,998, forward strand.
TCCATGTTTCCCTTTAAAACCCAAAAAACTCTACCTCTGGATAAGAACCCACAACCTCTCGAATTCAGCATCCTCAGAGAAATCAAGTTCTTTCTTAGATTCAGCACATGTCTAACCCCAGATAAGATCAAAATGATCCCATCAAGTCGGTAAAATCGCACTGTCCCTATACCGACAACTATGTTTGCTGCATTATTTGACATCCTAACAGTACTCCAATCGCATGACTGATACGTATTAAAATACTCTCTGACTGTACACATGTGAAATGAACATCTAGAATCTAATATCCAATCTAATTTTTCTATGCCTGAAGTAACTGTGAGCACTTTTGATTCTTCATAATTGGAGGGCTCTGTAACTGTTGTCTCTAATGATTGTTCTTTTTTCTTGTTCGTCTTGTACTTTAAATAATTCCTCTTCAGATGACCTGTCACAATAGTAGTATTTCCCTTTGTAACCTCTTGATTTGGAATAACCTTTCTTCTTGGACCCCCTCTTGCCTCACTATTGCCTTGTCTCTGACTTCCCCACTACTTGATGCAATCATGATGCCCTCTCCCTGTTATCTGTCACCCTCTCTCTTCGTCAACATCTCATGAGATATGAGAGCATTAACAATCTTATCTAATCTAAGGGTATCTTTTCTAAACATCAGTATAGTCCTTATATGCTTGTATGATGAATGCAATGAAACAAATAGGAGAATTGCTTTATCCTTATCTTCGATCTTTGCACCGATAGAATTAAATTCCATCAGTATCCTGTTGAACTCGTCTAAGTGCTTCATAACGTTTTCTTCATCAGCCATCTGAAGTGCATGCAATTATTTCTTTAAAGACAACTAATTCGTCAATGTCTTGGACTTATACCTGCTCTCCAATTTAGCCCAGAGTTCTGCCGGATCGCTTTCGTTGATGACTTCTTGAAGAGTGCTATTACCGAGATACAACTGAATCATGATATTCGCCAAGTACCGCATCTCTTCTCACTCTATATCCTTCATTAATTTTGATTTTTTTGGCTTCTTCCTAAGAGCCTTGATCAATCATTTGCGCGTAAAAAATGTTCTTCACCCTTCGCTGTCACAAAGTGAAGTCGTTGTGACCGTTGAAAGGTTCAATCACGAAATTCAAACTCTTCAACCCCATTAGATTTGTGTCTGATAATCTCTCACAAACTGAACTCGTCGCAATACCAGATATGTATAATCCTTATTCCACGCAATCCAAATCAACTCTGATTGTGCCTGATTGCTTTCGATTGTACCTGATCACACCCGATTAATCCTAATCTAAGATGATATGTCCAATCCAATCAAACGGTGCAAAAATTAAAAACTTTGACCGTATCCATGAATTTGCAGTGCTAAAAAATCTTAAAAGACACATTCTTTTTTAATTATTTTGCTATATATACGATCTAATATGATAAAATAAATTTATATCGTCAATTTCAAAACTTTATGCCACATGGGATAAAAACCCTTTAATCAAATCCTTATCAAATCTTCCAAATCCAATCTTAACATAATTTGAATATCAAAAGTTATCAATGCCAAGTTCAAATTCAACAACCACTGCTGCCTTGATTCCCGCACGAAAACCAATGAAAATAATTTTCCAAAATCTACCAATGATGCTTTGATTTTGCACCGCCGCCATGGCTTTATTTATTTGTGCAAATTAAAATAATTTTTAATTTATATAAATGAAAATAAAAAAATCATACCTTGTTTCTTGTTTCGATCACCTACTATAGTTTCGAGTTTTCAATCGTCGGCTCTAATACCACTTATTGAAATTTTAACACAATTTTTCGTACGCGAACGAAAGAAAAAATTACGCACCAAAAATTAAAAACTAAATAGTATCAAAAATTTACGTGATTTGGCCTACACCAGTTAACCTCGAATGTAAAAGAGTACAGAACCCATTTTCCTTCTCTCTACCAGTTAACCTCTCAATTTTTTTATTCATGACATTCTCTCCATGACTTCATTAGTATTCTATTTATAAGCACACAGGTAGAAATTCTAAATAATTTAGTAATTCTATATTATTATAAACTCTATACATAGATAATTTAAGTAAATTTTTAATTTTATCCGAACTCAATTACATATAAACTAAAAATAATATAATAAATATAGATTCGATAGAATACAAGACACAACCCAACAGTAAATAAGTTATAAATAAATAGTATTATTATATTTTAAAAGCGATTGAGATTTAATATAATATTTTAAAAATTAGTGTTTTCATTTGAATTTTTAGTTTTTTTAGTATTTTTGATTTTTTTTAAATGGACTATATTAATTTTTTTATATTTTTAATTAAAAAATTAAAAAAATTGAGTTACCAAACCGATCCTTGAAGTCAAGTTGGCACGCTAGGCCGAAGAATGCAATATATCTTCGTAAGAAGAGTCCATGGCACGAGCCTCACGTTCCGCTCCTGGATCTTTCCATGGTTCCATCCTCACGGGAACCGACCTCGGGAGTGAGAGGATGTCATTTTCAGTCGCAAAGGGTAAAATAAGGAAAATCAGATTTTTTGTTTCAGTTTACTTTTTTTGTTTTTAATTTTTTTTTTATAAATTGTAGAACAAAAAAATTGTTTGATAATTATTTTTATTTTTAAAGAATGTAAATTGTAGTTTTAAAATATATTAAATTTTTAAAAAAATATTGTTATTACTTATTTTGCAAATAATTTCTTATTCTTTCTTCCTCAATCATCTTTGAATACTATTTTTGTTATTATTACAAGTTAGCAACTTCGGCAATCATCTTCAACCACTATTTTTCGCAACACTTTTGACTACCGATTCCTACCTACTAACTCTGCCACAATATACCACCACTTCATCTATCACTTATCTGCACTAGCTACCACTTCTATCTTCGTCAACCACCATTTGTCACTTTTGTCAACTACCTCTCATTGTCAACCACTACTCTCTACCATTGTAAACTTTTATTATCACTACTTTAACTATTGTCAATCACTTTTGTCGTTACTACATGTGTTTAACTATTATTTTTAATCTCCTAATATTATTATTACAGTAATGTCTTTGAACACCAACGTCTATCATCGTCTTCGAGTCACCATGGGCATCTCACCTTTGACAATTCTTTTGGACAACTCCTATGGTGGGCCGGACATTACTTATTATTTTAAAATACAATTATGCATATATACAAGAAAATTTATATGCTAAACATATTAATTTCTTATTTATGTTTGTTGTAAAAAAAAATAAAAATCAATGCAAACTTTATCAAAAGGGACTAAAAACTCCACTACACAATTTCTAAAATGTTATTATATGTAAATAGTCAATTTTTAAATATTAGTAGCATTTCCAAATTTTGGAACTTCTTTTTGTGTTTTTTGCCTTGCTTTTTTATTTTGTCTTTTTACTGCATTTTTTGAGTTTTTCTATTTGTTATTTAGTTCTCATGGCTTTTCGCAAAAAGCCCGGTGAAAATAAAAGAAAAGCCTGGTGAAAATAAAAGAAAACTCAGGGAGAGAGAGAGAGAGAGAGATAGAAATAAACAGTTTTAGTGTTTGTTTATGATGTCTAAAAAGTTTAGTTTTTACGAAATTTAGCTTTTTAAAAAAAAGATTAATAAAAAAAGTTAAATTATTTGAGATAAAATTTTGTAGTAACTTTTTTTATTTTTTTGCTTTTTATTGAAATATTTAAAATACATTTATTTTTAGTTTTTAAATTGTAGTGTTTGCGATATTAGCATGACTTTTTTTATTTTAGTGAGTAGGGTTGACTTTTTTACATAAAAGTCTTATAATAATTTTATTTGAAAAATGTTTGGGTGTTTGCAATATGCATTGACTTTTTTTTTTTGAATTAAAATATTAAAAATAAGTTAGTTTTTTTTAATCAAAAAGTACATTTTAAAAACTGATTTTATTGCAAAAAATCAACTTAAAAATTAGTCCAAACAAGCCCTTAGGACATGAAGTGCTAAAAACTTTTCTAAAACCCCAATATCACTCTCCAAAAATAAAGTTTAAAAAAATATAAAGCTAAAAAAGTACGAAAAAAATATGATAAAATTACTTGGCAGGTCCACAAAAAAAAGAAAATGGGCCAGACAAGGATCGATAGTCAAATTAAACTAATTCAGATTCAAGCGTTGATTACGAACTTTTGACTTTTTATGTTTTTTTTAAGAAAATAAAGAAATAAAAAAATAAAATGAGTCATTTGTCACATTATTTTAGTTAAGAACTTTGACTTATTAGTTATTATAACATTTCAATAAAATAAAAAATTACCTCTTCTTATATATTACAATTTAGGTGTATAATTTTGTCCCGGCCTAGTCGTGGATCGGACGGATCAAATTCGACCAAAGCCCAACGAACTCTTATTAATTCTTCGAGTTGGACCGAACTTTTTTACCAAATGATCAGTCCAAATTTTATGAGTAAAAGACTCAAATCCTAGGAGTAAAGGGTTCAGACACAGGTTACGGGATCAGGCAACAAGTCTTTAGGTGGACCTCTGAGAAAGCTTTGGGCGGTTTTTGACTTGGCCTTTAATTTTTTAATTTTTTTTATTTAATTTATATTTAAATTTATAATATAATAATAATTTAATATATTAAGTTAAATTAAAAATTATAAATTGAAAGTTTATTATATTATATAAATTTATAATTAATAATTTATTAGTTTATATATTATAAACTAATGTAATAAACTTATAATAATAAATTTTTAAGTTAAACTATAAACTAATTACTACTTGATTATATTATATAAATATAATTTTGTTATTTTATTAGTTA
>JAOTRH010120214.1:0-14822 GCA_034768845.1 Heliamphora exappendiculata
ACAATAAAATATTCTGACAGGATGTTTGAGTATTTTAACTAGGAAATTAGGATTGATAGGAGCATGCCTGCTGTGTTTTTTGAGGAATAATATTATGCTTGTGCCATTAGTGAGTTTACTTTTCAAATATATTTATTATGAATAGTTTGTTGAATTTATTATTCATACTATTTTTTTGTTTAACAAATATTTGTTTAACTGTTTTATTTAAATATTTATTTAATTATTTTTAAATATGAATATCATACTCGATGAATTATACATATTAAACAAATTTGATCATGAAAATATATTTAAAAATTATGTTTATTGAAGACACAACAGCGTGCTTTCTCTCAAAAAGTGCTATAACGTGTTATTCCTTAAAAGATACTATAACATGTTATTTTTCAAAACACATAGCACGCACCGCTCACCCAGATTCATTATAAGGTGAAATTATAAAAATAATAGTGACAACATAAGGCTCCATTTGGGTAATTACTTATTTATTTATTTTATTTAGTTTATGTTCGTCTTTAATAAATTTTTTTTATCGTACAGTCAAAAAATTATTATACTTTTTAACTCATCTCATTAAGATGAGTTAAAGAAATAAATTTTTTTGATCAAAATATAAAAAAAATTTAAAAAAATAAAAATAAGTCAAAGTAAGTCAATAAATTAAATTTTATGTTACCTATTTTTGTGTTTAGTGAATTTTTTTTAATTTTTTAATTCAAATTTTTTACTTTTTTGATTTATTTCATTAAAATAATTTTAAAAAATAAAAAATTTTAATTAAAAGATGAAAAAATAAATTAAAAAAGACAAAAATAAGCAAAAGTTATAAAAATTAGCCCAATTAAGATGATATATTTTGCCCTGAAAATATTCATATCTCTCAATACACTTTAAGTCATTAAATTATTAAAAAATTCAATGATTCTAAGGTCTCAAAAAAGAACCCAAAAATTTACCTATAATTGATTAGATCATATTTCTCTCTCTTATTTCTCTTTCTTTGTTGTTTTCTTTCTCTCTCCAAAATTAATAACCAAATATTTTTACATTCTCACTCAACAAAATTAAAACTCATAATTAAAAAAATATTTCTCTCCCTTTCTCTCTCTTAATATAAAATTAAGACCAACAAATTATATCTGATATTATAATAATATCATGTATATGCATAATATTATTTAATACAAACAAATCATATGAGATGATTAATTTTTTTCGAATACAAATGTCATATACAACATATCTAACCCAATATAATAGAAATTTGTACACTCCATATTTGTTCAAACACATTCTTTTTTTTTTATTTTTATAAGATAAAATTATAAAAAATTCTTTTATACTATGAGACTGTTTGATTTAATTGAACTTATAAACTTTTTTATTATAGTTTGAAAATATTTAGTTATCATTTTAAATAGAAGTTATCAGTGTTTATTAAAATTATAAATTTTTAACTTTAAATGATAAAATTTGTATATTTTAATTTAAAATAAAAAAGTAAGCAAAATATTTAGTTGTTAATTATCTCTCCTAGTTGTCTTCTCTCTCTCTCTCTTCAAAATTGATACCCAAATATTTTTACACTCTCTCAACAAAATCAACACTTATAATTAAGATTTTTTTTTCTTCCTCTCTCGTACCTCACCTTTTTTTTTCTTCTTAAAATAAAATTTTGACCTAACAAATTAAATTTGGTATTATATTAATATCATGTACACGTATAACATTATTTAATAAAAATAAATTATATAAAATGATTAATTTTTTTTCGGTTGTAAATATTAAATACAACATATCTAATTCAATAATAAAATAAAAAATTTTACACTCAATATATATTTGTTCAAATACATTCTTTATTTTTTTTTATAAGATAAAGTTATAAAAAATTCTATTTAATTATAATTTCGAAACAAATGATCTAAGTTCGTCCAAAAGGGGCATTTGGGTAATTTTATTTAATTATAATTTTAAAACATTTGATTTTTTTTCCTTAACTTGAAAAAGAAAAAAAGAAAAAAAAAACTTTCAAAAAAAGTGGAAAGGGAATAGGGACGTGGGGAATGGAACCGCGTGGGCTCGCGGGCAAAAGTGGGTGGCATTTGGCTTCACAGTCTTCTAAGATGCGGTCAAAGTAATGGAACTCCACCCCCTTACCCTCCCTTTACTAAATACCTTGGCCTTTGTCTTTTATATTTTATAAATATAAATATTATTTGTATATATAATATTAAACTCCCAAAACTTCAATCTCATTGGATTTTCTTTTTCTTCTTTTTTTATTAAAAAAAAAAAAAGAAATCACGTGACCACAAGAACAGTGACCTCTTTGGATGCCAGCGATTTTTTTTTAATGATGAAATCTTTGAACTTCTAACAAGATTAGAGACTCATGAATGAGATTTAAAATTTGGAAATGTCATGCGATTAGGATTTTCAAAGCCCCACCAGTATTAGCTCTATTTGTAAATTATACATAGGGAGTGTTTGGCAAAAATTTTTGAGTTAATTTTTTAGTTTTCTGCTATTAATTAATAATAACGATAAAGTATAATTTTTTTTAAATACTTAAAACTTTTGCTACAAGTTAAAATTATTTTTTCATGTATTTCAACTAAAAGCTAACATATTTACTAAATATTTACAACTTCAGTTACATATTATCATTTATAAGTTATTAGTTTCAGTAATTTCACTCGTAACTTATAAAACACAAATTTAAATAAGAAATATAAATACCTTATAAATATGACAATATCTTTAAAAAAATAAGAGATAGAGTGCTGATACTTTCGACAAAATAAAAAAGAAAATTATTTTTATATTCGGATACTTTTAACAAAAAAAACTGTTTTTATAATTTTTAGCATTATTTTATTTTTAAGATTGCACTCATCCTGTTGTTACTATATATAAAATGCATCTAAATAAACATATATGTCCCTGAATTGGTGAATTTAACTTATTGGTTTATTGGTTTATTGGTTTATTTGTCATTATAGATTTTTCGTCTTTTGTGAACTTTTTCATCATTTAGCCAAATTATTATATTTTTTAGACTCATCTCGTTGAAACGAGTTGAAAAAGTAAAAAAATTTGATCAAAATATAAAAAAAAAATTAAATAAAATAAAATAAAAAAACAAAAATAAGCTAATAAGCTAAATTTTATAAATTTTAAGTTAAAATAAACAAAAATAAGTCAATAAGCTAATAAAAAACATTTGCCGAAAGATGGTCATAATATTATGATGAAATATTAAATCAATGACAATCATTAATAAATCACATTAGTATCATGTTAGACTTAACACATTAGAATGTATAACAAATTGAAACATAAAAACAAAGAAAAATGAGAAACAAAAAATTAAAAAATTAAAAGGTGATTCCTTTCCTAAACCCCCTTATCCGAGCAGTACTATTTGAAATTCAAAATAAATATTGTATATTTATTTGATGTATTTTATATGTATCTACTTATATTAGGCGCATATTCGCATCTAATATATTCATATTCGTACAAAACCTATTTTGAAAATATGTGCTTTGTAGTATAATATGACTCCACCAAACTACTTGTAGAAAATTAATTTTGATTAACTTAAGTTTTAGTAAATTTTGAGCTAATTTTAACGTGAGACTCATACACCAGTTAAAATGGGTCAGGATGGTGTTGCGTTCACCGTCGTGACTATATTAAAAATATATATTCGGTTGATCAAAAACTATTAAGTATTGATTGAAAAAATGACTTCTAAAGTCATATGATTAAATAATGTAATATAGAATATAACAAAACTTGTCTGATATTGAAAGTTAATGAAGAATTTGGTGGGCTTATATAAGGCAACTTTAGACTAAGGAATGGGCCATTTGAGGATACTTAATTTTGTGAAATAGAAAAAACCTACTCAATTGTGAGTTCAACCCAAACCACATCCGTCTGCCCACTCGAGCTGAACCGGGCCGGGCCCGGGTCCTCAGATAGGATCTCATTTTTTTGGTAAAATATTATTTAATTAAATAATTTTAAAATTATTTTTTAAATAAATATATTTCCTTGGTGGTTGTCCGTTTTTTAACCGGACAATTTTTTTCCCCGAATAGGTGCGTCTGTTTGGCTTTTGCGAACTGGCTAACAGGTATTTCTTCAACTTTAAAAAAGCACCCTCAAGGTCTTTTCTGTTCATTGTTTTTCCCTTTCTGCATCCGCAAATTCTGTCCACTAAACAAAGAAAGTACAAACACTAGTTTGTTCACCGAGCACGTAAATTGTTGTGTTTTTTTTGCGTGTAGAGACGGCAAACGTTCGAATCCATAAGCACCACTACGTGGGACGAATCTACTTTAAGGACATAGTGTCATTCACTTGCCTTATTCTAATTTTGTTCTATTTCTAATTTGCAGTATCGTGAGTTTGTGTTTTAATTTCGCTTCTATTATATTATGTTCTGCTTTTGTTTTTAAAAATTTTGTTCTAACATCTATTTTTAATCACAGATATAACATACTATTTTTAATTTAGATATCAGTTTGTTTTAATAATTTCAGATGTCTGTTTTTCCATCAAACTGGTTTCACAAGTACTAACTCAATAATTAATATAAATAAATTAAGAGTAACAACAGACGGTATAGAAACTTAGGGTTCGTTTGTTTGGAGTATACATGGCATGTGGGAATGGAGATGAAATCCCATGACATGATATATCCGGTGTTTGGTTCTTCAAATAAGTTGGATATATTATCCAAAGTGGACTCATCTCCTTGGATTAACTATTCCGGACATAGGAAGGTATAACATATCCAGTCAACTTAAAAGACAATTTTATCCTTGTTTCATTTGTTTGCCTCATCATTGGATTCAAAAATATTTGCTTTAAATAAACATGTAGCATACTTGTCTGCTTGATGACATGTGTTTGTGGCATGATGGGTATAATTTGATTTACGTGAGGACAAATAAGGAAAAGAATATTTTATCTCTATTTTATAAATTTATATCCATTTGTATTCGTTATAAGAAATAAACATGAGATATATCAATATCCAAGTATAATATATTAAAAGTTATATTCAATCATTGTATATACATTAATATATTTGAAGGTATTTTATATTAGTCAACTTATATATTCGAACGTCTCTCTTGCCTGGCTTTTAATGTTAGGCAGATGAAATATCATTATTTTATGAGTCTCACTAATAAACCGACCTATCTTTAGAGATACTAATGTTTAAAATGAATTTTTCTTGTAAAACCTAGTCTATGAAACGGAGGATGAGGATCAGTCCATTAGAACTTAGCTCAAGCGTTCATGAATTTTTTTCTTTTAACCCATTATAACTTTTTACCCATTTTTTGTGTATTTATATTTGATATTTTTTTTGCTAGAATTTTATCCCTTGTATTAATAGTCTTCTCTCACACTAAAATTGAGTAATTATTTGGAAGTCATGGAGCACAAAGTGGCATCACTTACTTTGTGGGATAGGTGGAAGACAAAAATAATTCACTCAAGAATTTTAATTTGTCTAAAGTACCCCATAACATCACCTATATCGTAGCCTATATAGTATTTCGAGAACACCTAATAATTTAGATATCATTGAACATATAGTTCTGTACATGTTTGCAGTGCTTTTCTTGTTATTATTATTTTTGTACCAAATTATCTCGTATTTGGACAATTAATAAAAATAATTTTAAGAACCCTAAAATTAACAACAAATGTATATTAAATTCGTATGTATATTTGAGAGGCGGGCCATAGAGCTGCAATTTTGCTCCATTTCGTTATTTCTGTCCTTGTCAAAGCCACCGTTGCCGCCGCTGTCTGCGGTGCTGGTGGTGGCGTGACCAACCTCTACCTTTTTGCGGGTCCTTTTCACTGAGCGCGTCCCCATATAAGATGGGCCACTTTAGCCCCATTCCTATGCCCACACTAATATTGCCTCTCAATAATAGTACCTTTCGAATCTTTGATTAGCTTCTTCTCTCCATATTTGCACCTTTTCCCTTCCCCTCATCATTCCTATCAGTAGATTATTGGCAATCCCCCCAACCAATTGCTGACCCTAATAATTTTCCCAACTCCACTCTGTGAAAAAATCGTACCTCTTACAATTTCTATTAAAGGGAAAATAATTTACCTTGTATTAATATATCAAGAAAGCTACACGCAATGCCGAATTTACTGTCCATTCCAATGTATTAATATATCTGTAAAGTTACACGCAACACCTAATTTACTGCCCATTTCAGTGTACTAATATAATATATCCGTAAAGTTACACGCAACGCTAAATCTACTGTCCATTTCAGTGTATTAATATATCTATAAAGTTACACACAACACTTAATCCACCTCTTATAAGACCCATTTCAGTGTATTAATATATCTGTAAAGTTACACGCAACACCTAATTCACCGCCCATTTCAGTGTATTAATATAATATATCCGTAAAGCCACACGCACCGCCGAATCCACCTCCCATTTCAGTGTAACACGCAACGTCTAATCAATCGCCCATTCCAGTGTATTAATAGATATGTAAAGTTACACGCAGCCCCATTTCAGTGTAACACGCAACGTCTAACCCACCGTCCATTCCAGTGTATTAATAGATCTGTAAAGCTACACGCAACGTCTAACCCACCGTCCATTCCAGTGTATTAATAGATCTGTAAAGCTACACGCAACGCCGAATCCACCGCCCATTTCAGTGTAACACGCAACGTCTAATCCACCGTCCATTCCAGTGTATTAATATATCTGTAAAGTTACACGCAACGCCGAATCCACCGCCCATTCCACTGCCATTCCACGTAACTATTTGAGCATATTTTGTATTTGAATATGCTATGAAAAAAAAAATCTATTTTGTCTTTAAATATAATCGATAGTATTTGACAAATTTATGGCTAGTAGCTTATAAATTGTAGTTTCTAGTAGAAATTATGAGTGTTTGAAAAATATTATAACTTGTAGCAAAAATAAAAGAAAAAATAGTTACAAGTTGCAGTAAAAGATGTAAGTGTTTGAAAAAACTTATAACGTATAACTAAAATTAGTAGCAGAAAACTAAAAACTACTAACAGTAGCATTCCTAAACACCCAATTGTAAAATTGCTTAGCATTTTAATTGGAGAATCACATTTGTTGAATTTATTATGTTGTGCTCGTGGAAGGTTTGTGAGAGCTAAAGCAATATTGTAATTTTTTTATCTTGGAGTGATTTTAGTTTTATTTTGGTGCACAAAAAGAATGTTCTTGACTCATTTTAGCTTTAGCTTGATGACAGAAATAACCTCTCCGTGAGGTTACTTAAACAAATGAAAAATTAGGTCCTTGTTTGATGACAGTGAATGCCACACGAGATGGTGGTCTATTAGACACGGTGCCCCAAGCTTTATTGTTAATATATATCTTCATCTATTCTAATATGAGGTAAAGACAATTGACGCAACGGAAATATCATCTAAGAAATAGATATTGTTCTACGTAGCTAGATGAAGAGAACACTCGAATCTACAAACAAGAATCTTGAATCCTCAAGGGAAGAGAAAAATTCTTAGTATTATTGATGGAAAAAATAAATAGCCCTTAGACTTACACCATTATTTTTACTAGTAGAACTCTTAATTCTAGTAGTAGAGAATAAATCCTAATAAAACCGTAATAATTTAAGTTATTTTTGCCCGCTAAGACTAACAGTAAAGGAAACTCAATTGTTCTAAAACGCCTCAGCTACTTGTTCTATATCAACAATTTATATTTATCAATCACATACATTAAAATTTTAGTACATTTGTTTTGATGTTTTTTCTTTTAAGAAAAAAATTACATGCAAATGCATAAATTTTTACGGTTGTCCTCAACGAATTTTTATGTTTTGGAATTGTAATATAATCGTCTCGTCATCAATATCATTTAATATATTTTACATTTGTCCTCGACGAATTTTTATATTTTGGAATTGTTATATAATCATCTCGTCATCAATATCATTAGATATCATTTGATATATTCCTTTCAATACATCCAACCAAACAATTATTCATCTACTGATTTATTTATTCCATTCGGTTACGCCTATCATTTTAAACTTTGTTGCTTGGCAGGTTCTTAATGTCATTTGCATATGTCAACATGTACCTAATTCTTGCTTTCCAAGAGGTTAAAAATGAGCCGGCAAAGTTTTGGTGAACCAACTTACTTTGTGATTTCACTAGCTAAGGCGGCTAAAACAGGCCAAGAGTGCCATCCCATACCTACATTACCCAATCTTACATTCCATATTCAAGTTATGAAGGTTGACACGTAGTGAGAATTGTTAGTTAATGTGATGTGGCCGGTGCTTATCAATAAGATCACGGATCTTACTGACAGAAAGGGGTAGCTAGCCTAGAATGTTTGTCTTATAGTTTGTCAAATAAAAAGTATATTTGAGAAGAGAAAACACTTTTAGTGCTGCTCTACCGTGGTAGCCGGAGTAACACACTTTGGTGATAAAGTTATATATCAATGCTAGGTGAAAGCTTAAGTATTTAGAAATACAGCATTTGGACAAGCCAATATGGCATTACTCCTCTTGTGTATTGTGTACCATACACTCAACTGTTGAGATCTGACTTCTACTCCCATGCATGTCCCCAAATCTTGAGATATCCACTCTTCGGTGATTAACATGGCAGGATGGATATTCTTATTATCATGTTAATCTCGCTGGTCTTTAATTAATGCACGTCTAGTTAAGCAATTGAGTGCCACTGTTAATTGGCACTTATGACAATGCAATGTTATTTAGCGATTCTGTACTATTTAGTTTTGCTTGGCCTAACAAATTGTTTTCAATTCCTTCACTATCTTAAAAAGAGGCCCGGGAAGAGTTGTTGGGGACTCAGTGAGTGGAACCTTGCAATGAGGCTCAAATCCGAACATTACGTCAAACTAAAAGTTTTAGTTTCTTGCGAACACAATCAATTCTTTGTGCTGTGTTGTGTGTGTTCTAGTGAAGCATGGGCATCTCTTGGTCAAGTTTCATTTTGCAGCTAGCTAGAGATGTAGCCATTGAACAGAAAGAGTTTTAATTCTAGAGGGAAAAAACCACAAAATTGCTATAAAAGACATGAATTGGTGGGATACACAAGAAGGTGCATCATTTAGTTGCCTTCAGTTTTTTTTTTTTTATAATTGTTTTCATAAGGTGACTTCACTGATTAATATGTATCACTAAATCAGGAAATCAATAATGCAGAAAGTTTGAAATGTGAAGTCCAGTCTTACACTCTTGAATTTGCCTTAACATGCATGCATGTGTCCAAATTGGAGCTATTTCCGTTCCCATTTTGAGTACACACCCATTTGAGTGGAGAAAGAAAGAAAGAAAGAAATTATAGCAAAACCTGCCAAGATTCTTGTAGAGAAAAGAGCCAACAGATTGGGATTGGTACTGTGGTCCACACTACAGTTTCCAGCTAAAATTGTTGACAGTAACACGTACCTGGCCACTCTTATTCAATGCACTGCAAAAAGTAAATAAAAGAAGTCCCTTCATCAGATATCAGACCATCTAGTTCTAAACTATTAGTTCAAAACTTATGGAATCATATGGTTTTTTTGTGAACTATATCCTTCATTTTGTTAACATTTATCTTTTAACATTATTCCACATCCGATGCAAACAACGTAATTTATGAACGTCACGTGACACTTTCAATTTTGAAATTGCCTTTTGGTTTAGAGTCGAGACAGACATATTCGTGAGACAGCTGTATTGAACCAAAGCAGACAATACTTCATGATGGGCTTGGAGAGTAAGAGCCGGGTCTGGTGTCTTGTAATCTCTAACCCACTTTTTTTGTTAACATGTAAAGCTAACACAGGTGAATAAAATGAACAATCACCTGAATCTGATTCTGAAACTCAAAATACCCCTAACCCACACACACACACACACACACACACACACACACACACACACATTCTGATTGATCTTGACTTGTCATTGCTGGTACAGGGGACAAACGAGTTTCATTTCCAAAACTGCCCATGCTGTTCATGGTTCATGCACAGGGATGGTGATGGGGAGTTTACCCAGTGGAAAAAAGGTGGGGTGGGGGGGGTTTCTCATGCACAATGATCAATTGGTTCCTCATCAATCTCAACTATAATTCTTCCCCCATGAAAATGATTTTACATTGGTGGTTGACTCTGGCTAAATGATCAGTTGTTTTCATTCAAATAATTCCCTGAAACACTTATGATTACCTAACTACATGCCAGAGCAAGGCTAGAATTCAACAAAAAAGAAGGACATGTGATGTGACTGGACCACACTGCATGCTTTTGTTTGATTCTTTTATTCTTTTAGCAGTACCATTCAATGTGTAGATGATGATCAGGTTAAGCAAACTCAAATTACCCAATAATCAATAAGGATGGATCCATAAAGAAGTCTTTTTCTCCTAATTGCCTTTGTGTGTGCTTAGAGGGCTTGGAATGGACTTGAATTGGATTATCAAAGCAAGCCAGGGGACCTGAAACCCTTACTTCTGTAACAATTAAAAATGTTTCCATTACCCTGATAGCATTTTTATATGATTCTTTTTATTTTTTGTGAATTTTTTATAGTTAACCAAAACGAGCATGCTTCTTAAATTTTTCTCGTCACGAGAAATTTAAAAAGTTAAAAGTTTTGTCCAGAAAAAAGTTCATATAAGACGAAAAAAATCACTTCATGGCTTTTATAGTTTTATCGACTTCAGTGATTTTTATTTCAAAGTTAGCCAAAATAGTTATATTTTTTAAGATTGGTTTCTATTGGGTTTTGTTTTTCGAGTTTCTTACATTCTCGCATGGAAGGGCATCCGGACAATGTAGAATGCTAAAGGTGGTGAAAATTTGACACCAGAATCTCTACAGACTGTAGAGAAACCGAGCCCTACATAAGACCGATCGAACGGTCTTGGGATTGCTCAAGCAATCTGCGCGGGACAACTTTTTATTTTTTGCTGCTATTGTTGCGACTGTTGATTGTTTAACCTAGTATATATACTAGATTACGACAAAAACCCTAGGTACGTACCTAGGGTTATGACAAAAACCCTAGGTACGTGAGAAACACGTGAAATACACTTGAGAGTCTCAAATTATGAGGCGATAATAAGTGTATAGAGATTGAAAGGCTCAGTTTGAGGCCATATACAGATATTGTGAGATTGAGAGTAGTTTTGTAGTCCTTATTGCATATAGTGGATTGATTTCCTCTCGCCTGTAAACGTAAACAGTTACTCGAACTGCGTATTTTTTTAATTCTTGTAGTTGTTCTTGTTTTTCTATTTGTTTTGTGTGGATTAAACTTTACGTGGGAGCCTGCTGCCCAAGCAATTTCTTTTTCTTTTGGGGATTCCAGTGTTCGAAAATCCCAAAAATTCCATCACAATGGACAAAAAATGTAAAATGAAACTTAAAAAAGCAATCACAAGCATAGCTTAGTAGGTATTTTTCATTTTGTAATCATAGCATTGACATCAAGTCAAAATACATATTTTCTCACCAAGAGCCATTTTTCTAAAGATGTTTCAAAATGCTGCAAACAAACATATTTGTTGCAACTAAGCTTATGGTAAAAGTTAACTATTGAAAAGCATAAGCCAAAAACACCAAAAAAGTGGTTCTCAAACATTAGTTTTTTTAAGAAAACTTAGTTGTGTTTTGCCAATTATGGAAAAGTAGAAGTTGTGGCAAATAAACCTGATAAAGAATTTAAAAAGAAAAAAAATGTAGAAGTTTTCATATGAAGTTTTTGCTACGTTTGGCGTCTCAAATTTTTGACATTCTCGTCTAAAAGGATGTTCAGATAGTGCAGAATGCTAAAAGTGGTGAAAATCAGTCACTAAAAGCCTTGTAGACTACAGAAAAATCGAGACTTGTAAAAAAACCGATCGAGTGGTCATGGGATCACTCGAACGGTCTGTGTTGGACAGCAATTTTGTTTTAGCTGTTGGGTTGTGGTTTGACCAAGTTTTTGTAATCTATATAAAGGGGTTTATATCTAAAAAACTCTAGGTCGTCATATCTGTTAGAGAGCCTCAGTTGGAAGGCTAAAAAGAGTGTAGAGAGACAAAGAGAGACTTAGTTTAGGGCCACGTATATTGTGAGATTAAGAGTGAGATCTGTAATCCTTATCTGGGTATAGTAGATTGATTCTTCTCGCTCGTATACGTAGGCAGTCAGTCGAACCACGTATATTCTTGATTCTTGTGCTGGTTCTTACTTTTCTATTAGTTTTGTGTGGATTGAAGCTTACATGGGTATCTGTTGCCCAAACCAATTTTGGGGATTCGAGTGTTTCTAAATCCCGGCAAGTGGTACCAAAACTTCTGATTAAAAGCTTAATCACCCAATTGAAATAGAGATGACGAACATCATGTTTGAATTTGAGAAGTTCACCGGCAAGAATAACTTCTTCCTTTGGCATAGGCGTATAAAGGATTTATTGAACCAAGGAAGGGGTCTTTAAGGCATTACTCGGCAAGGCAAAGAAGCCATGGACGATGATCGATGACGATTAGGAGGAACTTGATGCCAGGGCTGCAAGTTCGATTCGGTTGAATCTAGAAGACGAAGTTATTCACAGCGTGATTGATGTGAAGATAGCACATGAGATCTGACATAAGTTGGAAGGACTCTACATGAAGAAAAATTTAACAAGTTGTACTCGAATAAGCAACTGTATGGACTGCAGATGAGAGAATGTACAAATTTATTGAAATATCTTAAAGTGTATAATATTCTCATCACACAGTTATCCGGGTTTAGAGTAAAGGTTGATGATGAGGACGGGGCGATACTCCTGTTGGCATTGCTTCGAACATCCAATGATCATCTGGTGACTCACACTAATTTACAAAAAGAACACTTTAAAACTTGAAAAGGTCACTGATGCTCTTTTGTCACATGAGAACATGAAAATGGATATTGAATCAGATGCAAAGGGTGTGCTTGTGGCAAAGTCTAAGTGAAGTAGAGGATGGAGTAGATCCAATGAGCAGGGTTCCAACAGTAGAAGATCTCAATCCAAGACACGTGCAATTAAAGGATGTGGAGTGCTTCTACTGCCACAAAATTGGTCACTACAAGAACCAGTGCTAAGAACTAAAGAAGCATATAGAGGAGAAGAAGAAAGGTAAAGCGTCTTCAAAGTCTGTCAGCTTCGTCAAGGAGTCATCAAACAATGAGGTTGATGGAGATTTATTTTCATTTTCTTTAGATTTTAATTTTTTATCAAAGTTATAGATACTAGATTCGGAATACTCGTACCACATGTGTCCAACAGAAGAATAGTTTGACACATATAAACCTTACAACAATGGTACGGTTCTAATGGCGATTAGTAGGAGACATAGTGGTAAGTGGAGTTACCACTACCACACAGGCAGAAATCAACAGGGACGGTACAAGATTCAGATATTTATGGCTTGGTCAAATTGACAAGCAGAGTATGTCAGAACTTTATAAGAAGAAAGCAGCAATTATGTGGATCTCAGTCAGAATAGTTCAAAAAATCAGGTGATGGTGGTTCAAATTAACAGCAGCGAGAACAATGCAGTAGAGATCTTTCGTCTTACAAGAATACTACAGGTAGCTTAGGTAGAGATAAATGGCAAGTAGTAGTGAGTGTTAGAGAAGGTGAAGTCACCATAGAAAGATGAGACGTGGGCGTTAGGCAAACTTTTCAAGAACGAGAAGGCTGTTGATGTCAAAACGGTTAAGTTCAAGCATGGCTTGGATTTGATCCAGGACGGGGTGGCTAACAGTTCTTCAAGATAGTTGAGAAATTCAAGCCAATGTTGGGATTGTTAGGTTTGATGTCTCAAATTTCCGACATTCTCAACTAGAAGAATCTCCGAACAGTGTAAAATGCTGAAAGTGGTGAAAGTCAGTCATCAGAAGCTCTACATACTGTAGAAAAACTGAGGCTTTTTAAAGACTACTCGAACGGTCTATGCAAGACAACAGTTTTATTTTGGCTGCTAGGGCTATGGTTTGATATAGTTTTTGTAATCTATATAAAGGAGTTCATGTCTAAGAAACCCTAGGTCATCATATACTCTAGAGAGGCTCAATTTAGAGATTAAAGAGAGTGTAGAAAGATGTAGAGAAACTCAATTTGAAGACACAATTATTTGTGAAATTAAGAGTGAGATCTGTGATCCTTATTTATGTATAATAGATTGATTTCTACTCACCCGTAGACGTAGGTAATTAGGCGAACCACGTATATTCTTGATTCTTATGATGGTTCTTTTTTTTCTATTTGTTTTATGTGGATTGAAGTTTACGTGAACATCTGTTGCTCAAACTAATTTTGGGGATTTGAGTGTTTCTAAATCCCTACATTTTTTTTAGCACCTAATTATGCCTTTTTCCGCCCCTGTTTGTAAAACTCAGTAACATGACAGCTTGAAAACCTGAAAGAATTGGAAAGGTTCATGAATTTAAGTTGGTTGTAGGGTTTAAATTCAGACAAAAACCTAATTTGTTGGGAAAATTTGTTGCTGATGCTCAAAGGAATAACTCAAAATAGGACAATATTAGTGCCTCCTTGATACTACATGGAAGACTTAGAAATTAGATTTGTGGAAGGAAAGAAAATGTAAGGAAATAATGGGAAAAATGTGTTGGAATCTGTGAATTTCATTGGCCATGGAAATCCAGATTTCAATAGTAGATTCAATTACAATTGGATTGGCCAGTTCAATTGCAATTGAAGTCTGGAAACCAACAGCCATGTGTGGCCATTGAT